>JBBPBX010017911.1:0-13073 GCA_038048925.1 Garcialebias charrua
TTCTCTATCAACATCCTCAAAGCAAAGATGGCATCTGTGGTGCTCTTTCTTGGCATGAAACCATACTGCTGCTCACAGATAGTCACATCTTGTCTAAGTCTTGCTTCCACAACTCTCTCCCAGATCTTCATTGTGTGGCTCATCAACTTAATTCCCCTGTAGTTGCTACAACTCTGTACATCACCCTTGTTCTTAAAAATGGGAACCAGCACACTTCTTCTCCATTCTTCAGGCATTTTCTCACCCTCAAATATTCCATTAAATATTTGAGTCAAAAACCTCACTGCCATCTCTCCAAGACATTTCCAAACCTCCACTGGTATGTCATCAGGTCCTACTGCCTTCCCCTTCTTCATTCTTTTCAGAGCTTTCCGGACTTCACCCTCACTAATCTTTCCCACTTCCTGGTCCACAGTTTCTATTACCTCCACTCTTCTTTCTCTTTCATTCTCTTCATTCATTAGCTCCTCAAAGTAACACCGAAGCGTATAGTGTACAATTTTTTCGTGTTTATTGTTAATCACAACCCCCCCAAATGTTAGACCTAAAGTTACGCCCCTGCCCACGCCCCACTGAAAATAGGTGGGTCTGCAGTGGAAGTGGTCTCCAGCTACAAATACTTGGGTGTACACATGAATGATAACCTCAGCTGGAGCAACAACACCACCAGCCTGATCAAGAAAGGTCATCAGAGACTCTACTTCCTCAGACGGCTGAGACGTGCTGGTCTGAGCAGCCCAGTTCTCACCTCGTTCTACAGGTGTGCAGTGGAGAGCGTCCTGTGCTCCAGCATCAACGTGTGGCATGGAGGCTGCACAGTTGAAGAGAGGAAAGCTCTACAGAGAGTGGTGAAGGCTGCACAGAAGTCTGTTGGAGTCAGTCTCCCCACCATCACAGACATTTACACCTCCAGATGCAGGAAAAGAGCCACCTGCATCATGAAAGACCTCACTCACCCAGCACACTCACTCTTTGCCCCACTCCCCTCAGGACGGAGGTTGAGGAGCATCAAATGTAGAACCACTAGACTGAGGAACAGCTTCTACCCTGAGGCTGTTAGACTCATGAATAAATAAAAATAAAATAAAAAATAAACACTGCAAAATATCACATTGTGCTGATGCTGATCTGTTTTCTTGTTGCTGTGTTCATCTGTGTTCATGTGTTCATCTGTGACCATCTGCTCATACAAACTCATGTTCGTGCTGCTGTTTATTCCCACTATATTAGGCTTAGTGTATTACTAGTTGATGTTTTTCTTAGTTAATTCTAGATGTTATTACTGTTTTTCTCTTGCATTTGTTGTTGGATGTAACTGGGACCTCGTGTACATAATCTCGTTTTCATCACATGTACCACATGCGGTGCAAATGACAATAAAGACTCTCTGAAAGAAAATTGAAGACGATCTTACTAGATGGAGATCTCTACCCATATCACTCATGGGAAGAGTTGCCTCAGTAAAAATGATGGTGCTGCCGAGAATAAATTATTTATTCACAATGATTCCAAATAAACCTTCAACTGAATGGTTTAAGTCACTAGACTCTTCTATATCTAAATTCCTTTGGAAAAATAAAACTCCACGTATTAGTTTAAAAACATTACAGAAATCTAAAGATACCGGAGGATTAGAACTTCCAAACTTTTATTACTATTATTTAGCCAACAGGTTAAAATATATATCAAAGTGGTTAAAACCGAATGCACTAGATGAAACTTGGATAGATATAGAACAAACTTTATGTAATGATATTAGGATTTCAGATCTACCATTTATCAGTACAGTTTTAAAAAGACATGTCTGCTTTAAGAGCATCAATATTAGCTCATCTCTGATGGCATGGTGGGAGTATCTGAAAATGACAAAGTCTTCACTTCTCCCATGTAGACATACACCTCTCTGGAACAATCCTGACATTCAACAAGAAAATAATATGTTAAATTTCCCAGGTTGGAGAATGAAAGGAATTGATTGTCTGGAACACATATTTGAGGGCATAGACTTTATTCCATTTAATAAATTAATAATACAATATGACATTGATAATAAATATTTCCTACAATACCAACAAATTAAGTCAATTGTAAAAAAGAAATTTAAGCTTAATAAAACATTGTTGGAAACACCAACATGTGTGTTAGAGTTTATTAATTTTCAACCACCCAAATTATTATCTAAAATATACAAAAAATTGTCTAGAATCGATGACTCGATAGCACTACCTGTTGAAAAATGGGAGTCAGATTTATCAATCAACTTTGAACAAAAAATTTGGTCTCAAGTATGTTCAAATACTTTTAAATTGACTAGAATCTCCAATTTACAATTAATACAATATAAGGTTCTCTATAGAGTACATTATACAGGTCAGCGAATGTTTAAGATGGGCTTTACACCATCTAACAAGTGCTCACAGTGCATAAGTAATACACCTGATGATTATATTCACGCGCTCTGGTTCTGTCCACCCGTTCAGAGGTTCTGGGTACAGGTATGTGAAGACTTGTCTAAATGTTTGAAATTTAATATCCCACTCTCTCCATCTGTTTGCTTATTGGGTATCTTTGAAGATGTTATACTAGAAAAAAATACATCCTATATGCTTTTCACTGCCTTATGCATCGCAAAGAAAACCATACTCGTAAATTGGAAAAATAAAAATAATCTTAGCATTAATCAGTATAAAAATCTTCTGTTAGATCATATTAGTCTTGAAACAGCATCTGCCGACACATCGGATCAATCTATTTGGCATTCTTTGATCGGCTCCGTTACGTAGTGAGGGTGGGGGGTCTGGGATCTGGCCTTGTGGGGCATTGGGGCTGGTGGGGGGGGTTGGGGTTTGGGGCGCCGGGGGGTTGGGGCTGCTTGGGCGGGGAGGACCCTGTCTTCGACCTGGGGAGGACCGGGGGGGTTCTGGGGGATGTCTGCTAGGGGCGGCATGCGGGCCCACGGGTGGTCGGTAGCGGCGGTCATGGGTCACCGGTCGGTGACCCGGCTGTGCTGGGGTGGTTTCGGGGCGGGTGCCGAGGGCTTGGGACTCTGGGGGCGAGTCATCCCCGGGCTTGGACCTGGTGGGGATCGGGGGGTCTTGGGCTCTGGCGGGCGGGTCGCCGGGTTATGGGCTGGCTGGCGCTCTGGTGCCCGGCTCTGGCCGGGGGCCCTCGGCTCGCTGGTGGGTTGGGGGTTCATGTGCTGGGGGGTTGGGTGTCTGGGGGCGTGACTGGTGGCCAATGGGAGGGGGCGGGCAAACCCAGCCTGGGTGTCTAATGTGTTATATGTTCTGAAAGTTATTAATATGAAGGGTGGGTGTAGTATTTCTTCTGGGGTGGGGACCAAGTGGATGTCCTTGATGATGGTCTTGGACTATGCTTGGCCGGTGAGCGGGCCCTGGTTGGGGCCTGTTCTCAGTGCTTCCTGGCTCTGTCGGCGGTTGGGCGGGCGCTCTTGGTAGTGTCGTCCTTGTGGGATTTTTTGTCTTCTTGGACGGCGGGCTGACTGCGGTTCGCAGGGGTCGTGGCGGCCCTGGTGGGTGTGGGCTGTTGGTTCTGCTTTGGCGGCCCTCGGGGCCGTGTCCCTCTCTGGTCTTGGCTCAATGGCCTGGCGGTCGGAGAGGTGTTTCCACTACCTCGCTCCTTGGGTGGACCTTGGCGAACTGGGGGGGGGGGTACGCAGGGTCAGCGGGGGAGCTGACTCGCTGTGGGAGCATTGTTCCTGCAGATATTTTCTCCCCATCCCTCACCACGCACCTCCGCCCTCTTCATCTTAAATTAATACATGTAGGGAATTTGAGTCTCGGGTGTGCTGCAATGGTTCTACATCTCTGTTGTACAGAGCACCTGGGACTCAATTTTATATACACTTTAGACATTCATTCATAAACATCCTCATAAAAGTCACATATAGGGAAAGGAGTGAGCACATGGTTATGGGTGGCGGGATGACATCACTCTCGCCCCCATTCCTGTGCTCACTCAACATTATGCAAGGAGAATTTACAACTGTGGATGTAAAATTTGGCTAAGAGTAGTATTAAATTTACAACAAAAACTTTCTTACTTGAAATATTTGGACAAAAGAAACCAAACAGTATAATTTTAGCGTCAAATGGTAGGTCAATTTCTAACTTTCTATTTACATACATGAAAATGTCTTTCCAGAACACCTGAGTATGAGAACAGTCCCAGAAGAGATGGATGAAACCTAGATTTATAGTGTTTTCTAATTATATTTCCTCTTACTTAGCTACTTTAAAGTACTGTACTAATGCCAAAGCTTTAAAAACTAAAACAATCTGTAACGAATTTCTGTTGTAAGCTGCCCAAGACACATTTTTGTTTTTGTTTATGTGCCTTTATTCTCTTTTGTGCTATGCATGCCTTAAGTCTCGAGCCATGTTTGACATTGTAAGTTTTTTTTGTACTTGTTTCTTTTATAAAAAAAAAAAAAAAAAAATAAACATTATGCATTTAGACAATAAGGGCCTGGGTTAGAGTTGGAGTGGAGGGGAAACTGGTATAATGCCAGCCTTTGCTCCTTCTCTTTCCCTTTTAATTACACTTTAGAACAACACTCACCAACAGTACATTTGGGGACGGGGGTGTGTGTGTCGGGGTCTTGATTTGTTAATTTCGATTTTATTTATTTATGTATTTATTTATATATATATATTATTTATTTATTTTTCTCTTACCCCCCCTGGTTGCCTGGCGGACATTCTGGGGGTGGGCTGTCAGGGGTTGTGCTGGGGTGTGGGGGGTTCGGGGCCTGCGGGTTCGCCGTGGGCGGGGCTGGCAGTGCGCTCCCCCTGGGGCTGCTTGGACTCGGGTGTCCTGTCCTGTCGGCAGGGCGCGGGGTGGGCCGGATCTTGGATGTCTGCTACTCTCCACCCCAGAATGAATGGGCCTACCTCCTGGGTTTGGATGTGGGCTGCCCCACGCAGGGAGCAGGTACATGTCTTGGACCTAGGGGGTATAGAGTGTGCATCGGGATTATGAATGGAACATGTCGTTATTGTTTGTCTTTCTGTGACTGAGGGTGAGGATGAGGGTGGGTCTGAATGAGTATATCTGTGTATGAATGTTTAAGTGTCAGGCTGGGTTTTGGACTGCCCCCTCTCTGATACTTCCGAGGCTACTTAGTGTCGCGCTCCTGCCGCGTGGCCCCCCCTGGTGGGTGTTCCCTTGCCTGCGGGCGTGCTTGGGGCCCTCACTATCTGGGGTTGGGCGCTTGGGCGTTTGTCGGCACGGCCTGGTGGCTGCTTGGTGGGGCTCGTGCCCTCTGGTCCGGTCGGGTCTGGGCCTGAGGGGTGGGCGTCCCCGGTGCCCGGGCCTCGGTGACCGGCCCTGGGGCTACGTCGGTGCAGCGGGCTCCGGCGGGGGCCTGTGAATTTGTCGCGGGCGACACCGGGGGGTCATTGTATGTGGTCGCTGGTAGGGGTTCGTCCGGTTCTTCCCCTTGGTAGGATCTGGGGAGTGGGCTAGTGGCTCGTCCTGTTCGGGCAGTCCTGGGGACTCTGGGCTCGGGGTCCTTCCTGGGGTCTTGGGCTTTGATCGCTCCTTCGTCTGCCTCGGGCTTTGGGGGGACGGATCTCTGATGCTTCACAGTCGCTACTAAATGTTCTATTGGAGGAACCTTATACACTTATGCATGCTCACAACCACACACAAATGGATGCAGGGATGTATATATAGATATATGCAGATATGTAGATGGGTATATAAATGAATATAAAAGTATATGTATGTATACTACTGTATATATATATTTGTAGATATGTAGATGGGTATATATAAATGAATATAAAAGTATATGTATGTATACTACTGTATATATATATTTGTAGATATGGGTATGTGTATTTATAGAATTCTACTGCAAGCTCATGAATATTATTAGTCTTTATGCATGTATGTTCCATTGTTGTGTTCTGTCATGTGCTTTGCAGGATTGTGGACGGAGGTTGGGTGTGTTTGCCTTGTGCTCTTTTGGTTGATAATTGTTGATTTGTTGTCTTACTTTCTCTTTTCTTTCTTTCTCTCTTAAAAAAAATATTGGAGTGAGAGGATGGCTAAAAGGTGTGAAGGGAGGCCATCTATAAATGAAAAAAACGAAAAAAAAACGTTTATTTTTACAAGTTTTGGAACCAATCCTGGCAAAAACAGTTAGGCTACACAATTAATGAAATGAAAAATAGGGTTTCTTAGATTTTTTTTCCTCATTAAGAAATTTGTTGCCATGCTAGCAGTAACACGTAGCAATGAAATGGGAGCAGAACTTTTTGCTCTGTAAGCGCACATATGTGTGGCCATTCCAGCATATTTCTGTATCAGCAGTATTCTGTGTAACCCAAAATTGCAGCCTAAACATTTATAAAATATCATTAGTGTAAGTCATTACATAACGTTTGTGTTTAGTGCGGTTTTAAAACAGGCCGATCAGATTTTTCTACAACTAAATAAAAACCCAGGGTTATTCAACTCTGTTGTTCAGGGGGGCACATACTGAAAGCCAAGAGCTCAGGGTAGGTCTATCAATAACAAATTTTGCTGGATGATTAATTGTCTCAGAAATTTTGCGATAAACGATAGTATTGTTTGAAATTTGATAATAATTAGTAATTGTCAAATTTAAGAAGAAATGTTGGTTAATGTTCATGTGTAGTATCTTTTTGACCACTAGATGACAGTACAAGACTGTTTGAACCGAAGGATGGATAGTGAGGGTGCGAGCAGCGTGTCTCTTTAAGAAAAATGTGAGGGAGGCCCCTTGACGTGACATGGGCTGTCTCTTGTTCCTGTTTTTTGGTTCTCAAAATGGCGGATACTTGGTGTGATTTGAGCTCTTTAGCATAGCATTTTTCACACAAAGCTTTTAATAATAAAAATACAGTAAAAAAGTTCTCAACTTTTTACAAGAAGGCACGGGTTTCAACCATGAATTTTGGAGCATTAACAAGACAGAGTTTTTTCCCGACGTCGGCTTGTTAGCTTAGCTCGTAGCTTAGCTTCTCAGCTTAGCTGCTTTTAACTATACAAAAATGTGATTTTGGACGGTTCAAATGGATTTTAAAGAGAAAGAGGGTGGTCAGTGAAGAGCACCGGAGTTGAGCCTTTTGTCATCCAGTGTCGTCGAAAGAGAACGAAGAAACGATAAAGCCGATAAATGAAAATGAGGTTGATAATTTTCATTTATCATGTGATTAATTGATTTATTGTTTATTGTGACAGGCCTACTCAGGGGTAGGGATGTGCGATATGGCTTAAAATTCATATCACGATATGTATTGTGACGGGTGGCAATAACAATATATATCATAATAAGTTTTTGGTATAAAACTTGCAATAGGAATGAAACAAAAGCATAGGGTGTCCTTTTGCCATCATCTATTTTGAAAACTGCTGTACCACAAAATAATCTCAATTAAGAAAATTCCACTACTAGGTCCAGAGAGTTTTAAATTAAAAAAATACAATTAGGCTTTTTCTTGTAGTGTAAAACAGTGCAAAATATATCAATGTAATGGTAAATGGAGCTTATAGTGCTTTCCAGCCCCCTCTGAGGAGCCCCAAAGTGCTTTACAGTACCAGCCATCCAGCCATTCATATTCATACACTGTTAGCGGTAGTCTGCCAGGCAAGGCGCCAGCCAGTCCTACCGGGAGCAACTCGGGGTTAAGTGTCTTGCCTAGGGACACAACGACACATGGTGTGGGAACTCGGGATTTGAACCTCCAACCTTCCGATCGGGGGATGACTGCCATTACCACTACGCCACGGCCGCCCTATAATTTTAGCTATAAGTTATAAACAAGTTGTTAACTCTTCAGTTTCCAGTCTTCTCACTTAATAAATGAACAGCAACAGAGCAGCATTTTATACTAAAAACACTTAAACCTCCAACACTCTAGTGGGCGTCTCCTTCCGCTTTAAGGAGAGCTGACACAAAATGGCGACCAGTTTCCTCTGTGGCTTTGACCAGAGGGTCTCGCAGTAAAATCACACAACACAGCGTTCTTTTCACAGATCAGAAAGCAGGTTTCTCTACTGACCAAAGCTTACTTTAACTTTCGACAAAAAAAAGCTTTCGACGGAACACAGCGTTTTGCGCATGCGTCCGAATACGGCAAACTACAGCAAGCCGGACGTGGTTAGCTTGTAGCGTCGCTAGCTCTTGAAGAAAAGACTTTAGCAGCACTTATGCACAGTTTTCAACACCAAAAAAGTAACGATTTTGACAACTCTGATTTTACATCAGCATTACTGCGGTTAGTCGGTAGAAGACAGATCTCCTCTATCGTAGGCTAAATGTCTATAGTTTCTACCGTGTACTGTTTATATCGCATATTCCTATCCAGGGGTCGAACATCCAACAGTTAATGTCATTAATTACATTTTCTAATCTAGTTTTATTTAAAAATTAACCCATTGATGGGCAAAACTGAGCTCATCAGTGGGCCTGATTCGGCCCCCGGGCCGCCATTTGAATAACCCGATTTCTAAACATCTGAACTATCACTTTAAGTATTTTACTCCTTTGATGAGGGTTCATTTTTGCTTTTTAATGCTATTTTTTTCTTTTTTATTCTTCATATTCCTGTATTGCAATTCACATTTTATGTAAATTCAAGAAAACTGAAATGAAGATTAATGGGACTTTCACAATAATTCTTCTTGTTCTGCAGGAATGGCTGTTCAATAAAAAAGGTTGTTGGTTCAAACCTGGCTTCCCTAGAGGCATTGTCCTCCATCTGCTGAGCTGTGTGCGTGCGTATGAATGGGGTGAGTGTAGCTTTTAATGTGGAAATAATTGAAAATAAAAGCATCTTCTGAATTCAGCCAATTTACCAGTACAATAATGATCATAATCTGTCAATAATTTTATTTCTATTAAATTTTTATGAGGCAAAACAGAAATGGTGTGAATGCAGAATTTTTGCAGCATGTCCTGATGAAACCAGGGGTTGGAGAATGTTTCGTGTCTGCAGTGGAGAGATGTGGGAAGAAAAAAAAAAGAAAAGAAGAAGAAGGGGGGTTGCCGGAAGTAGTGGGCGTGTGTCTCCCTGTGTGTGTGTGTGTGTGTTTGTGTGTTTTCAGTCAGTGCTGCACCACAGTGCAGGTGGAGCAATGCAGGAAGAACCATCGAAGGACAGAGAGGGGGAGGCAGGGATGGGAGGGGAGGAGGATGGGGGAGACAAAAAGAGAGAGGTGAGAAGACATGGGAGGAGAGGAGAGACCATGAATACAGATGAGAAAAGCGGGGGAAGCAGGGAGTTTGTGCAGGTAGATGTCAGACACCAGGAGGGGGTTTCACCAGTCCAATCATGTCTCCAGCTCTGCCCACGTCGCGCATCATCACTCCTTTTCCATCCTTCTCTCCTTTTCGTCTCCTCCATGTGGGACACTGACAAGTGGGAGGAGATGACTTTTCAGAGAAGATTGGAGCCGATGAGGAGAAGGACAGATGGGGGAATACAGTCTGTGGGAGTTGAGGATGGAGCAGAATGAAAAATGCTGTGACTGGGTTACAACTAAAAGGAAATGAAAAGGAGGTGAAGGAGATTGAAACTGGTTTCACATCTCAAGCAGAGAGAAACAAGAAGTAACGGGCTCTGCATTGAAGACACACACACACACACACAAAATAAATAAAAAACAATCGACTGAGGCCAGAGGCTTGTGTGACGCATAACTGCTGGCTTTGGATATCTGGAGTATATCCATGTCAAGAGGGTTTTAATGTTTAATTCACAAAATAAAAAGGTAGAGAGAGGGAGAGGGAACAACAGGGGAGGGATGAATGAAAAGACACTATGACATGGACCGCACGGGGTGATGAGTCAATAATGCAGCTGAACAGAAACAAAGAGCTTTAAACAAAGATCTGAGGCAGAATAGTACACAGATGTGAGCGCTGGAAGTCAGCGGCTGCACTTCATGGCCTGCTTTGATCAAAGTTTCATTGTGTTTTATGCACAGAGTGCACAGAACAGAATGTAATAATCTCATATTCTTCACAGTCGGTTTCTTTGTATGAGAAACCTTTCTGTGTCAACTCAGCCTCCCGTGGTAAAGTGTCCCTATTTGAGACCAGTTCTACGAAATTAGGAAATTCTTTCACGTTTATAGACTTGAAATGATTTACGGAGTACTTTAAAATATGTCTGAATGTATTTGACAAGTTTTGGTGCACAGCAGAAACTTCTGATGGCCGTCAAAGGGATTTTAATGTGGCCACCATTTTTGACAAGGATTGTTTTTTTAAACACTTTTTTTCTTACACAAAAGTCAGGACTTTGAGAAGCCCAGCACGTTTACTTGTCTGTTCATTCCTCAACCAGCTTTGGTTTGTGACTGGGTTCATCATTGTTTCTGGAAGAAATAAAAAAAAAAATACTTTCAGCTGTTTAAGTTGAAAACATGTTTTTGTGAATACACAAAAGGTTTTAACTGTTTCAGCCTTGCAGTCGCGTGGAAAAAGCGCTATATGTGCTCTCGAAGCTGTGTTTCTTTAAAATGTTTGTTTTCAATCAACCTTTATACAGGTTAGTCTCACTGAGGCTTACAAGACAGACCTGATTTAAACAAAGAGCACAGAGGAGGTATACAGTAGTCATAAAATGCAGATACAATGAAAGTCAATAAAAGTATTGATATAAAGCAAAATAAAAACAAGCTACATTATGAAATGGGGTAAAATACTAAAATCAGGAACATGACTGCATTGATATTCGCAATGAACTTAACAGTTGTTTAAAATCTCTTAGAGAGGTCAAGGTCGAGAGCTTCAGATCTTGTTGCAAGATATTCCAGGAAACAGGAGTAGAGTAGGAGAAGACCCTTTTGCCTAGTTCAGTCCTCACTGACAGAACACTGCAGGTAATCATGTCCTGAGAGTGCACGCTGTAGCTGCACTCACACAGTGACATGTAGGAGGAGATGTATGAAGGCAGCAGACCAAGAAGTGATTTAAAGATGAAAATGTACCAGAGAGAGAGAGTCTGTTAAGTTAATGATGTCCAGTTAACCAGTGAATACAGGGTGCAGTGGTGGGTACGATAATCACAGCCAGTTATGAATCTTAGTGCACCATGATAGACAACATCCAACATCTACAGAGTGCTAGCAGGAGCATTTATTTTAATGTCACCGGTGTCAATGGAGGGAAGGATTGTAGCAGTTGCAAGGTGTTTCCTAACATTCAGAGTTAGACAGGATCTGTTTCTGAAAAAGAAACCCAGTTTAACTTTCAGTTTCTTTACCAAGTTTTCGAGGTTTTTCAATTCAATTCAACCATTATTTATACAGGCTAGCCTCATTGAGCCACGGGGACTCATTTACAAGAAAGACCTGTTTCACTCACACCCAGGGTCAATTTTAGAGTTGCCAATCAGCCTAACATGCATGTTTTTGGACTGTGGGAGGAAACCGGAGCACCCGGAGAAAACCCACGCATGCACGGAGAGAACATGCAAACTCCACCCAGAAAGGCCCCCGGACCGGGATTTGAACCGAGGACCTGCTCGCTGAGAGGCAGCAGCTCTACCAGTTGTGCCACCGTGCTGCCCAGAGGTGGGGCTTAAAAGAGAGATTCGAATCGACCAAGATACCTAAGTATTTGTAAGGATCGAAAAACTCAATAGGGACAAGACGTTTCTGCTAAAAAGAAACTGTCCAGATGAACTGATTGAGAATGAGCGGATCAATAGGGACACCATTTGAACATAAAACAGAAGGAGCGACTGCTGGAACTGACTTCCTGTTTGAAAACAAAATCCCTTTGGTTTTATCAGCATTTAGCACCACTTTGAGATGGAACAAATATCTGACTGGATGATGTCGAATGCAGACTGGAAAAGCTGGAAAACCTTAGCAACTGTTTAGTTCGACAACCAACAACTGCATCGTCAGGATAGAAATGTAAGGATGCATCAGGGATGATCTGACCTACTTGTGTAGATTGTAAAGCGATTGGGTCCTAAGACTGAGCCGTGTGGTACATCACAAGTGTGGTTTTCAGAATGAATAAAATAAAAACATGAAAAGCAACTCTTGTGTTTTCATGTTGACAGTTAGCCTGGTTAAAACCACACCCTGTCCTTCACTTCGCTTCAGACTAGGGTCTGGACTTTCTCCATAGAGAAACGATTTCTCCTGGAGATTTTTGAATGGACCAATCAGAGAACAGAAGGCGGAGTTTTGTTAGTTTAGCCTGGCGAGGTCCAGGCTATTCAGATAAATAGCTCAGAAACCACTCGGTGGATATTTTTTATGCTACCAGTGTGTAATTATATGGCTCTAATTTACTGACTGTTGGCCTGGATGAAACATTTGAGATAAAATTCGATTTTTTATCATTTATTTTCGTAGCGCACCCGAGGCTGTTTGGAAAATGTCAAACCGAAACTATTTAAATCCAGCAGATTTGACCATTTCGTGAATTGATTTAGGAACTGTTAAGCTCAGGAACACTTCTGATATAACGTCAGCTAAGAAATATATTTTTTATCAGCAGAGAAATAATAGTTTTTTACCTTGTTTTATTGAAAATTCCTTCGTGGCGGCAGCCATTTTGAATGACGACGTCAGTCGACATCGTTCAAAACTCCGCCTTCTGCTCTCTGATTGCTCAGGAACACTTCTGATATAACGTCAGCTAAGAAATATATTTTTCTCAGCAGAGAAATAATAGTTTTTTACCTTGTTTTATTGAAAATTCCTTCGTGGCGGCAGCCATTTTGAATGACGACGTCAGTCGACGTCGTTCAAAACTCCGCCTTCTGTTCTCTGATTGGTCCGAACAAAAATCTACCGGAGAAATCCTTGTGGATGGGGGAAGTCCCAGACTGTGCAGTGAAGGGAAATGAGAATTGAGCGGAGCTGTGCAGGAAGGCGAGGGCCAGGCTAGTTGACAGTGAAAATGCAACATTTTGAAAGAGATGATGTTGAAGTCCAATCTCTAACCAAACGCATGACATTCTCATTTCTGTTGTTTCATGTTGTTTTTTGGTGTATTTTTATATATGTTACAGTTTTGTGTCTTTTTTGTGTGTTTTCGTATGGATGATGAC
>JBBPBX010017912.1:0-46249 GCA_038048925.1 Garcialebias charrua
ATAGATAGATAGATAGATAGATAGATAGATAGATAGATAGATAGATAGATAGATAGATAGATAGATATAGTTACTGTAGATAGACAGACAGTCATGGCGATTTATTTTTGCTCAGAAAACGGTATTGGAAATATCTCTGAGTATCTGACACTAAAGTTAAGCTTAATGTATGAAAATTTGAGTTATAGCCATTTCTGTGTAAGTTCATGGTAATTAGCAGTGGCAGCTGCTTAAATAGACCAGGCCCCCAAAGTTGATCAGCTGTAGAAGGAAATCTGTTTCCTGAATGTTCCTTTCAAATTCTTCTAGTGGTGTTTGAGATATTTTGCTAACAGGCAGAAAAAAAAGTTTATTCTAAAAACCTAAAATATTACATTTTTTTGAAAGATGTCGTGAAAGTTGTTGAGGGTTCAAAATTATTTTTCTTTCAGTCTCAGCTACTAACAACCATGTGAGAATTTAATTCACTGTTTGTTAAAATGACAAAGTTGAAGACATCAAGATGCTTTTTTAAAGTCAGTTGGCTGTAGCAGTCATTTTGAATCCAGTTGGCTCTAAAGATTTCTCACTCGTACTGTAAAAATCCATCCATTATCTTTACCCACTTCTTCCTTTTCAGGTCACAGGGGTCACTGGGGCCCATGTCCAGCAGTCACTGTGCAAGAGGCGGGGGACACTCTAGACAAGTCTTGAAGTCCATCACAGGGACACTAAGAGACAAACAAGACTAATAACTATTCACTCTCCCACTCACACCTAGGGACAATTTAGTCACCAATCAGTCTAACTTGCATGTTTTTGGTTTGTGGGAGGAAACTGGAGTACCTGGAGAAAACCCACACATGCACAGAGAGAACATGCACACTCCACCCAGAAAGGGCCTCCAGCTGGGATTTCAACCGGCAACCTTCTTGCTGAGAGGCAAGAGCTCAACCACAGCGCCACCCCAGTTGAAAACACACACTGACATGAGCAGAAACATTATCACCAGCCTTTAGTCAGAGGGCAGTAATGACCAACATAACATTGAATGTTTGATAGAGACAGACAGCAGGTTTTAGATGGCTAGGAGACCCCATCCTTATCCCCCAAGGCACTCTGTCATACATGTGTATTCTCATCATGTGCTCCGAGGAAGCACTATGTCCAGTCAGTGGTCAAAATAGGTAACTAACCTGAGTACTGATCAGAACTTCTGTGCAAAACTGATCAAAGTTAAAGATCACAAATTGTTTCAAACCCCCTCTGCTTTCAAATATATAATTAAAGGCTTAGAGTAAAATCTAAACTATTACACAGAAAAGTTCATTATTTTTGCAATGTTTTAGTAAGACAGCTACAGAGCATTTACAAGTGCTTGTCATAAGAAAATCAAGAAAAAGTTGGTTTATTTCATTAATTCCATTCAAAAAGTGAAACTTGTATATTATATTAATTCATTACACATAGACTGATATATTTCAAATGTTTATTTATGTTAATGATTATAACTGACAACAAAATCAAAACCCCAAATTCAGCATCAGAAAATTTTAACATTACTTAAGACCAATTAAAAAAAGTATTTTTAGAAATGTTGGCCCACTGAAAAGTATGAACAAGAAAAGTATGAGCATGTACAGCATCATTACTTAAGGGCAAAGCAGAGCTGTGCGTTTGTACGAGCGCCGCGCCGCGCCACGCGCGTGTGCAGTTCACAGCAGAGCTCAGCGTAAAGCAGCAACGTTTTCGCTCCAAATACTTGATGTCATTTGAGCAGAAGCAGGGCGGAGCGTTTAGCTATGGGACAAATTGAGGTCGCTGATTGTTCATTTGCTGACACGCCTACTGATTTGATTGACAGGTCGGGAAAGGCAGAGGGCTGTGCAGCTTTGTTTTTTTTTTCATTCAACCATTATTTATACAGGCTAGCCTCGTTGAGCCACGGGGACTCATTTACAAGAGGGACCTGTCTCACTCACACCCAGGGTCAATTTAGAGTTACCAATCAGCCTAACATGCATGTTTTTGGACTGTGGGAGGAAACCGGAGCACCCGGAGAAAACCCACGCATGCACGGAGAGAACATGCAAACTCCACCCAGAAAGGCCCCCGGACCGGGATTTGAACCGGGGACCTGCTCGCTGAGAGGCAGCAGCTCTACCAGTTGTGCCACCGTGCTGACCCTGTGTTTATATGTTAATAAAAAGTCCTAAAAAATAGAATTAAAACAGGGAGCGCTGGTCCTTGCCCACACAGCAGACCAGCACACCAGGAAATGTTTAGAACCTGCGTATCCACGTTGGACATGACTTTAGTTCACTCGTGACAAGTTCATTCATTCCTCCTCATCGGAGGAGGAGCGAATGGTGACCGCTTCAAGCGATCACTTGACTTTTGGCAAAAAAACAAAAGAAAAGCCAAGTTCAGCAATGAAGAAGGGATATTTAATACATTTGTGTCTCATACAAAACAGTCCGCCACCGGGCAGTTTATTGTGAGACAACACGCGCGTGAGCGGTCGTAAAATTTGAGCTTGGCGTATTCACGCCCGCGTTCAAAGGCTTGTGCCGCGGCGCTCACACGGCGTGGCGCGGCGCTCGTCAAAACGCACAGCTCTGCCTCGCCCTTTAGTTGGGGCTCCTTTTGCCTTGATTACTGCATCAATGCAGCATGGCATGGAGTCGATATGTCGGTGGCACTGCTCAGGTGTTATGAGAGCCCAGGTTGCTCTGATAATGGCCTTCAGCTCTTCTGATTTGTTGAGTCTGGTGTATCACATCTTCCTCTTCACAATACCCCATAGATTGTCTATGGGGTCAAGGTCAGGCAAGTTTGCTGGTCAATTAAGAACAGGGATACCATGGTCCTTAAACCAGGTACTGGTAGCTTTCTCACTGTGTGCAGGTGCCACGTCCTATTGGAAAATGAAGTCTGCATCTCCATAAGTTGGTCAGCAGCAGGAAGCATGAAGTTCTCTAAAACTTCCTGGTGGAGGGCTGTGTTGATCTTGGACCTCAGAAAACACAATGGACCAATACCAGCAGAAGATGTGGTCCCCTAAACCATCAACGACTATGGAAACTTGACACTGGTCCCCAAGCCATGTGGATTTTGTGCCTCTCCTCTCTTTCTCCAGACTCTGGGACCTTGATTTCCAAAGGAAATGCAAAATTTACTTTCACCAGAGAACATAACTTTGGACCGCTCATCATCACAAGTGTCTCACCTGGGACTGCTGCTGTCTCTTGTTCAAGAGTGGCTTGACACACGGAATGTGACAGCTGAACCCCTTGTCTTGCATAAGTCTGAGCGTGGTGGTTCTTGAAGCACTGACTCCAGCTGCAGTCCACTCTTTGTGAATCTCCCCCACATTTTGGAATGGCTTTAGTTTCACCATCCTCTCCATGGTGTGAATATCCCTATTGCTTGTACACTATTTTCTACCACATCTTTTTCTTTCCTTCACCTCTCTATTAATATGCTTGGACACAGAGCTATGTGACCAGACAGCATCTTTAGCAATGTTGCCCTCCTTGTGCAAGGTGTCAATGGTTGTATTTTGGACATCTGTCAAGTCAACAGTCTTCCCCATGATTGTGTAGCTTACAGAACGAGACTGAGAGACAATTTAAAGGCATTTGCAGGTGTTTTGAGTTAATTACCTATTTAGAGTGTAGCACCAGGTGTCTTCAATATTGAACCTTTTCACAATATTCCAATTTTCTGAGATACTGGATTTGTGGTTGTCATAGTTGTCAGTTATAATCAACATTAAAATAAATAAATTTTGAAATATATCACTCCGTGTGTAATTAATTAATATAATATACAAGTTTCACTTTTTGAATTGAATTACTGAAATAAATCCCCTTTTTCATTATATTCTAATTTTATGACCAGCACCTGTATACTAAAACATATCTGCTATTGATTTAAAGACAAGCAATTTTTACAACTAAAATTTTGATTAAAAAAAACAATTTTAAGCTTATTTTTACTATGTTTAATCCAGAAACCATCAGTAAATGCATTTTTGTTTAACTTTGGTTGCAATATGGACAGCCAGGAAAAAGTATTGCTGTTTTTTCCCTCTCCCCTTCTCCCACAAAGTTGTCAGTTTTCTTATTTTGATTTTTTGCACATTAAAACCAACTAAAGTACTTCACCATTTCATAAAAAAGCACAGTTCATCGTATGAATAAATAACCCAGGAAGCAATGAAAAAATGTAACATAACTGCTGAATCATAAAACTATTTTTATTTAAAAAAATTAAACGTTAATTTCCTTAGAGATTCACTTTAAATACCAAAGCCTTGTGTTTTTTGCTCCTGTATATATTTCGCTTTATAAAAATCCCTTTAATACAAAATATTTAAAGGTAAAGAATAAATATTCTGAAATTTAGCAACAGAAATAGCTGGTAATTATATTTTATTTATTTAAGCAGAAGAGAGAAACCACAAGATATCGGTGTACATTACGTCATGCAGATGATAAATTGCGCAGCTCTACATGACATTTTCTGAGTGTTAATGTAGAACCCATGTGCAGACAGACATGAGACTCAAGAGGTAAAAATAAATAAGCTGTTGAGGAAGTAAAACTTACATAAAAGGAGGAATTGCAAAAGAAACATAACAGGCTTTCTAGCACAATCCATGGACAAAGGAAAAACTGAATATATGGAGACATTAATGAGACGTAATGACAAACACCTGGTGTGATTAGAATCTGAGACAGGTGAGGAGTTGACAACAAAGAGGGTAAACACTGGGGAGAAACACAAGAATCGAAGAAAAAAACTGGACAAAAACACACATTCCCACACCCTGATGCATGCTCAATAATCCAGTTAGAAAAATCTAAAAAAGCTAAGTCTGGTCCTCTGGACATTCAAAAAACAAAACAAAACAAAAAAGTAGAAATGTTTTGTTCCCTTATTAATCAGGTTCACTCAGTGCAACATATGACTATGGGAATTGCGCCGCCGCGCGGTTCACCTGAAGTAATACATGCATGCCTTTTAAGGCAGGTGGGCGTCAGCAATGAGGACCCGCCCTCTTTGCATAAAAGGGAATGACGCCCAGCCTTCATCCTCTTTATGCCCTTCACCTCGCTTACACCTGAACTTTGTTGGACTTTCTCTGTGACTGCATCGCTCGACTGGAGGTGAGCTTGCTCCCTACCCTGAGCGTACAGATAAATTTCCTTCGTACTGCTGGGTTAGAGAAAGCTAGTCCAGTCCCTTTTATTTAACCTCAAGGTTTTTTCTTCTCTCTTCGCAGCTTCGCTCGACGGCACTAACTGCGTCACTAGCTACCTGGCTAACGGAGATTAGCAGGCTAGCCAACGAGAGCGACTCGACGAGAGGACGTCTTTGGACCACATTAGCTGCAGCTAACAAGCTCGACTCTTCTCAGCCATGGCTCCAGAGAAGGGAAAGCGAAAATCCAAAAATTCTAAGAAGACCAGCAGGCCAGCGAGCCCCAGCTCCCGAGCCTGCCCCAGCGGCTGCGGCTACTCCCTTTCGGCGACGGACACCCACGAGGCATGTCCCGTCTGCCTGGGGATGTTGTACGCTAAGAGAGCGTTGGAATCCCCCGAGTCCTGCTCTCACTGCAGCCAGATGCTTGAGGCTGTGAGGAAGCGTTGCATGGACATCGTAGAGAGAAGAGTTTCTTCCAGCTGCGGCAGGTTGCTAAGCTCAAGCCGGTGCTGTCCAGATCTGATCTTGAGACCCTAATCCATGCGTTCATCACAACCCGCCTGGATTATTGTAATGCACTGTATGCTGGGATCAGCGAGGCCTCCTTTACACGCCTTCAGCTCGTGCAAAATGCAGCAGCTCGGCTTTTAACCGGTACTCGTAGGTATGAGCACATCACACCTGTTCTCTCCTCCCTGCACTGGCTCCCCGTGCGAACTCGAGTCGACTTTAAAATCCTGTTGCTGACCTACAAATGCCTAAATGGCCTCGCTCCCCTCTACCTCTCCGAGCTGCTGGAACCATATGTTCCATCGCGGGCCCTGAGATCATCTGATCAGATGCTCTTGGCGGTCCCAAAAACACGTCTGAAGCTCCGTGGAGATCGAGCGTTTTCAGTCACCGCCCCCAAACTCTGGAACAACCTCCCCCCCAACATTAGACAGGCCTCCTCCCTTCTCATGTTCAAATCCCTGTTAAAAACCCATCTGTTCTCTCTGGTGTTTCATACGGTGTGAGCTGTCGTAGTGTATATATATATATTTTTTTTTACTGTGTTTTTTTTTTTTCATTTTAATTTGTTCTTATACATTTTTATGTACTTTTACTACTGTAAATAATTGTTACTATTGGTGTGTGTTACTGTTTCTGTACATTTTTAAACTTTTATGCTGTGTGTGTGAAGCACCTTGGTAACAGTTTATCTGTTTTAAGCTGTGCTATAGAAATAAAATTGACTTGACTTGACATCGTGGTCAAGGCCATGGGTGGCTCTGCGACGGCGTGGGACACAGACCTCACAGAGGCACTCACTTCCACACCAGAGCTTGAGGCCGTGGACCTGGAGGACAGCGGCCACGCTGACTGGGGGGACAGTATGGACATGGCGGCTCCCGTCGGGGACTCCACCGTCGAGTTTGATACCAGAAGCCTGTTACGCGCAGATGAGCTCTCGCTAACAGCTTCGGGTGAAATATCAGACGATGAAGCTGAAAACGAGGACAAGGGAGAAGAAAAGGACTTCTCCCAGAGTCCCACGACAGCTCAACCAGAGACAGACATCTGCATCCCCGCTCTGTTCGACCTGTGTCGCAGAGCGGCGGACACGCTACGGATCAGCTGGCCAGAACCCCCACCTCGCCAACAGGTTACAAGGTTGGCGGGGAACTACTTCTTTGAGAAGCAACAGTTGGCCACGAGGCACAGGATGCTGATTTTTCCAGATTTCCTGATGGAGCTGACTCGCACATGGGCTGAACCCAGAGCTCCCATGCTTCTGCCTCTCTCCCAGTTCCTCGACGTCGCCGGCATGGAGGCAGCAGGTATAGCCACCATCCCGCAGATGGAGGACACGTTGGCGGCCCACTTAGCCCCCAGAACATTAGGCTCCAAGCCAACTCTGCCCAGCAAGGCCTGCCGCGCCTCGGCCTCCCAGCTCGAAAAGTGTTACCGAGCTCAGGGTCTTGCGGTCCGCGCCATGAATGTCACGGCCATGATACAAGCCTACTTGGCGGAGAAGCTGCAGGAGCTCCAGGTAACGACCAACAAAGAGAGCGCAGCAGAAATTCTGGAGGAAGCCCGCAGGGCCACAGATTTTGTCCTAAGGATGATGAGGACCGTGGCCATCGCTTAGGGGAGATGCATGGCTGAAGTGGTCATCGCCCAGCGCCATTTGTGGCTGACCTTGACTGACCTACCAGAGGACCAGCTGTACCCGTTTCTCCACCACCCGATCGATCCGTCGGGGCTCTGGAACGCATCCAGAGTAGGCTGGAGCAAAGAAGAAAACAGGCAGAGGCGCTAAGCGAGGGGATGCCGAGAAAAGCCCCCCCCCCCAGAGTGGCCAGTGGGAGCAGAGCTGTGTAGCATCGACACCGCTCAGCCACACTCCGCCCTCCACAAAAAAAGGCCAGCATTCGACCGACGGAGAGCAACGGCCGAGGCCCGTACCAGGACCGCCTCAGGCTTGGTCCAGAAACAGGTTCGTTCCTTGCCAGGCGGTCCCGCCAAGATCTTCCTTGATGAATCGGGACCGAAGGCAGAAGTTGGCCTGACGAAACGGGATCACTTCGCAATTTTACAGGTTCGCCCACCCATGAGGTACGGGAACCCAGACTTTACGTGTGAAATACAGAATAAAGCTGGTGACATTTGTGTGTACAAAAGAGATGTTTCTGCTGTGTGTATAAAAAAGATGATTTGTTCTTTAAAACACAAAAATAAAGTTCCAAAAGCACACCCTGCCCTGTGTCTTGACTCAAAAAAAAAACACAGCACCATTTTTATGAAAACAGTCTCAATAAAGGGAGAAGGGAATTTCCCTTCCTCCCTCGTGAAACACAAGGTGTCAGGCAAGACAATGAGCCTCAGCGGGACGTCAGGGGACTGTCTGCCACACGCAGACTTCCCGGCGTCTGTTTGTGGACAGGTCAGCTCGTCGAAGGGTGTTTGGGTGGGGGTCACTGCTCCTCCCCGCACCCTCGACACAAAAACAACCCAGAATACACATGCTCCACAGGCTCAGAGCATACGCTCAGGCCTGGAGGGCGTGTCATCCAAACACGTGGGTCATGTCAACTGTCAGTCAGGGCCTCCAGCTACAGTTCCACAAGCGACCACCCCCTTTCACGGGGGTGCTGCTGTCAAACATAAACCCAGACTGTGCACACGTCCTATGGGATGAAATCACTGCAATGTTTCAGAAAGGAGTGATAAATGTTGTTCCAAAACACAGTGTACACAAAGGTCACTACAGCAAGTACTTCCTCGTGCCAAAACGAGAACAGGGCTTGAGGCCAATACTGGATCTCAGGAGCCTGAACAGAAGGGTACAAGCTTACAAATTCAGGATGCTCACTCTGAGGCAGGTAATCCAGTCAGTGAGACCGGGAGATTACTTCTGCAGTATTGATTTGAAAGACACATTTTTCCACGTAAGCATCCTAGCACGATACAGAAAGCATCTCCATTTTGCCTTAGAAGGAAAAGCATTCGAATTTCTGGCCATGCCTTTCGGAATAAAAACTACACCACGAAGTTTTACAAAATGTCTGGATGCAGCCTTAACCCCACTGAGGGGTCAAGGGGTCAGAGTTCTGAATTATCTGGACGATCTTTTGATCCTCGGGAGCAACAGAGACCAGGCGCAGAGGCACTCACAGATGGTGATGACTCACCTGGAGGCTCTCGGTTTTGTAATAAAACTGCAGAATAGCAAGCTGACTCCGTCCTAGATTATCTAAAGGACATTCTTGTTCCATATTCATCCACCCGGTCTCTGCGGTCACAGAACAGTAATCTCCTTCACATTCCGAGAACCAAATTAAGGACCATGGGAGACCGGGCTTTCAGTGTGGCTGCCCCCGCCTGTGGAACTCTCTTCCTGACTGCCTGAGAGCCCCACAGTCACTGGTTGACTTTAAGAGTGACTTGAAGACCTTTCTTTTCAACCAGGCATACTCTGCCTCCTCATGATTCTATCTTAGGTGATACTGTTATTGATTTTACTTGTTTTATTACTTGTTTTATTGACATTTAATTCTGTTGCACTTTGTAGCACTTTGAGATTTTCATTAATGAAAAGTGCGTTATAAATTAAATTCATTATTATTATTATTATTATTATTACCGTATTTCTGGGTGTACAGGTCAACTCCATTCTGTACAGAGCATGGTTCTCAGAGGCTCGGATTTCATCCATCCACCTCTGTCTGGCACGTTTTCAGCTGGGCCAGAGAATGTCCCTCAAACTGTGCCAGCGTCTCCTGGGCCTCCTAGCTGCAGCCATTGTCTGCGTGCATCAGGCCTTATTAAAAATGCACCCCTTGCAGATATGGCTAAACAAACAAATGTATTCTGCCTCCCTCAGGAGGGTAAGGGGGATACTGATCAACCCAGAGTGCATGAAGGCTCTGGAACCCTGGAGGACCCCTTCAGTGTTCAAAACAGGCGACCCGCTGGGACGAGTACTGTCTCGAGTACTGATCACCACAGATGCTTCGAAGACAGGTTGGGGGGCCTTTTTCAGAAACCAGCATGCCCAAGGACTCTGGAAACAGCAGGAGGCAAAGCTTCACATCAACTTCCAGGAACTTAAAGCTGTGTTTTGGTCCATGAAACACTTTTACAAGAAAGGGCTGATCGCAAAGCATGTCCTGATAAAATCGGACAAAAGGACGACAGTGTCCTTCATCAACAGAGAAGGGGGGACAAGGTCTTGACCCCTCCTTAGCTTGACGCAAAAACTGCTCACATGGTGCAGCTCCTGAATATTGTCGCTATCAAGTTTGCGACCTGCTACTGTGCCCGCAATCCATCACCCATTCCTGAATGGACTAAGCACCCAGGAACAGGCAGCTGGACAAGACTACATGAAACCACTGTCTGAAGAAGTGAAGGATGCCCATCAAACTGCCTGACGCCCTTCGCCCACAGGACAAGACACTCTCCGATGCCAGAACTCTAAGAGAACTGAAAGCAAACAGAGAGATGATCCTACAGAACTAAGTCATTCTCAAACTGCTGAATCCCCCCAAGAAAAACTGGACTTATTCCATATACAAAAGCTCTCCCCCAAGAAGAACTGATCCCACAAACAAAAGCTTTCCCACAGAAGAACTGAACTTATTCCATAAACAAACCCCCCCAAAGAGGACTGAACTTATTCTACACACAAGATGCTCTCTCCCCCAAAGAACAGAAATAACTTATTCTGAAAATGGGACACTCCCTCCCCAGGAAAGACACTGAACTTACTTCCCCCCCACTGGAAGAAGATGGATTCTATGAAGAAGAATGTTTGATCTATTTCATTTTTTAAGTTCAAGACAATTGTTTTCGCTTTCCTGGGCATTAGTTAATATCAAAGAAATTTCAAACCAACTGAAATTTTTTTATTTATGTGCCCATAAAGGGCTATTTTGTTGTGTGTTTGAAAATTATTTCCCACATCTTTGAGAGTGTATTAGTTCTATTTAATTGTTAAAACAAATTAAATAGATTAGTTCTTTTTTAACCATATACATGTTTCTTCTTAAAAGTTGTATTTCTTTGGAAAAAACTTTTAGTTTTTAAATAGATTGATCCCTACTAAAATATATTATTCCTCTTAAAACTTTGACATAAGCCATGAAATGAGACCATATTCACTACAAAGTTCTATTCAAAACTTTATTTCTCTCAAACATTGGAATGAGTCATGAAATATGACAATCATCACTACAGAGTTCTCCAAAACTTTATATCTCTCAAACCATCCTAAAAAGATGATCCTAAGTTATCAGGACATTACTGTGGAGGCAACGGGACGGTGGTATGTGTTTTTTACCCCTAATTTGAATTTGGCCTTGGGGTTGGTTTCCATACCACTTACATAATTAAGTAATGATCAGTTTATATAATAAGAGGATGGGATGATGGAGATGTTCAACATTTATCATCTAAAACTAATTACTCTGACATAATAATTCTTACCCAGCTCACTTATATCAAATATTCTCTGTTCACTTCAAAACATCCTTGAGACAGAACAAACAAAGTCTCTAAGCTTTTTTCATGGTTGGACAATGTTTTACATTACTCCAATGTTTTGATTACCGGTAGATGTTCCTGCCTCAAATAGGATCCTGACTCCAGTTTATCTGTAAGATGTGAGAGTTTGTATAACTTGTCAAACTCCACCTCTTTCTGTTATAAATACTTTGAGACCAGAAATAAATTCGGATATGTGCTGAAGTGTGTTTCGAGACTAAACTAGTTTCAGAGTACATTACAAACCATGTCCCTTTTGCAAAGTTCATTATGTGTCCAACTCAATTCTCTTGTTTATCTTGTGTGGTTTTTATTAAGGTAACAGGGGTTTAAAATCCCCATCAAACTATGTGATTAAATTTGACTAAATTAACACCTGACTGTTTGTGAATCTGTTTTGTTCTACAACAATGTTTTGATAAGGGAAACAAGTACATCTTTATTTACTTATTTCCTTCCTTGCTCTACGAGAGGTGGCAGCTTTTTTGCTNCTTCCTTCTCCCTGCTGTGCTCTCTGTGTGTATCTGAAGCTCCTCGGGTACTCATCTCGCGAACGTAAAATTAAGATTATGGATCTAGTATCATGGATGATCAACTCTATTGACAAGATTTTTTCAACAAAACGACAAGGTCCGGGGGAACCAACGTGTCCAGCTCAGATGCACACTGGGGGATATGTCATGGACTTGTGGGGAGTGTGGCAGGTGATGTGTCTCTCAGTCCTGTCTCTGGAGGACGTTGAAGACATTTACATAATTGGATTCATGATAACAGGGACTCTGCTTTTTGGCTTCGGAGAGGCTCTGTTCTATCGGAAATTGAATAAGGCGACGGCAGCAGTTTCGACCATGACAAAGCTTCCGAGCCAGTGTGAAGGTTTGATCCGTGCCATGACCTCGCAAAATCAGCTGATTTATGAGCTAAACCGTAAGGTAGAGGCGATTTATGAGAATTGCAGGATACCTGCGGCATCTGGGACTCGTCAGCATGGTGGGTTTGACCTTGGGGGAGAGGCATAGCATGGATCAGTGGAATGGATTCCCACATTTAGGCCATTTTGGAATCGGAACATATCAGGGGTCACCAACATGGTGCCCGCGGGCACCCGGGTGCTCCCAAGGACCATTTGAGGTGCCCTCGGACCTGTTCTAAAAATAGCACAACTCACTACTTAGCTACATTTAAAATTTCATTTTATTCAGTTGTTATTCTTTTTTTGTATTTATATATATTTTAACATGTCTATCTTAAAAATATGTTCTTAAAAATATGTTTATTAAACATTTTTTTCAATTTACGCTTTGTTATTTCTGAAGAGTTTATCAAAATGGTACCCTTTGTATGACTCCGTACCCAGGAAGTAGCTCTCAGTTTCAAAAAGGTTGGTGACCCCTGGTCCAGATGGACTCGAGGCTGAAGGAAAAAAAATCTGTCTGCCTGAAGAAAATCAACAATTAAGCTTATCTGAATCTGACTCCCCACCAGCCTTGGAAATGGGCTGACTATCAAATTTCTCCTGGGTCATGAGTACCCAAGGATAACAAGCTTCATCTATCCCCCCCTCCCCCCATCCCCACCCGGAGAACTTTCTGTGCAAGCTTATCAGAACTGCTGGCTGAACAACATCATCAGAACTGTGGCTGATCTGAAAAAGGCTCATGGACAAATCTCACCACCTCGACCTCAAATGCATATGTAATCTGTTTTAACTGTGCTTGCTAGTAGAGTTTTTTGATGTCTCAAATTGTGTCCTGATAGACAAGATCTTTTGTAATACCACTATCTACTCTCATGGTTCTTCCCCCCTTTTCAGATCTAAGATTTTTATTCTGATAAGAATAACATGGCCACGCTGATTAAATTAGCTGCAGCTTCGTGCACTTAGTCCATCTTTCAGATGACTGTGCATACATGTTCTCGCTGTACCTCGGTGCAATGACAATAAAGTTTATTCTGATTCTGATTCTGAATTAAGGTGATTTCTCTGCAAAACTTTAGATCATTCTATTCTTTCCTGTTCAAGGAAGTTTGATATTCCCTAAAGACTTCCATCCATTATATGTATCTGCTTCTTTCTTTTTCAGGTCACAGGGGATCCACCCTTCAATGTGTGAGAGGCGGGGAACACTCTGGACAGGTCACAAGTCCATCACAGGGACACATAGAAACAAACGAGACAAACAACCATTCACTCTCCCACTCACACTGTGAGATACACTCCTCTGTGGGAGGACACCGGAGTACCCAGGAAAAACCCACGCATGCACAGAGAGAACATGCAGTCTCTACCCAGACAGGCCCCCGGACAGGTATTTGAACAGGGGCAACCAGCTCGCTGACAGGAAGCAGCTCTACCAACTGAGCATAGGCATAATTTACATGGGGAATGGGGGGGATTTAACCCCCTCAATAATTGGATCCAGTCAATATAACCCCCCCAATAAAATGGCATCATTCATTTCAAGCTCCCGGATTAACTGGAGGTGCGCGGAGCCGGAGCGCGTTTCAGCTGAGACTGCTCTCTCTCTGCGTAAAAGCTGCCCTTCGGTTCTCAGCCTCTCCCTCCTCCTCCCTCTCCAGCAGCAGCCGGGGACACGTTTTCCACACGCTTGCATTACCGTAACTCTGCAACGGTTTGGGCTATCAGAAAAATTCAAACGGTGTTTGAAAGAAAACAAAGTGCGGCTTTTGGCTGTTTCGGTGGTATTACGGTTATCACCTTGAAACTGGCTGCAAGTGAACATTTAAGCATATTTGCTGAAGATGACATGCAGGGATCTGTCAAGTCTCCCGTTTTGGCCGGGAAACTACTGTATTTTACCCCTCTTTCCCGTCGTCATCCCAAATTATTATTTCCCCGGAAATCTCCCGTAGTATAATATTATTTTTTTAAAAAAAAGAAACATTCCAGTGCCTCTGTTACTAGCCTTGCGAGAACTGCCCCCCTGCAGTAGCCTCGGTGGCAGTTCTTACGATGTTAGTGTTGGCAGCGGGGAACACAAACCCGGAAAAACACAGAGATGGATGTAACGAGAGAGAAGGCGTCACTTGGAAAAAGTTAAGACTTCGTGTAAATATCTTGAAAAATGGGACCGCGAATTTACTTTCCTAAAGAAGTGTAGGGTGGGGTACAATTACACGTTTTTTAAGATTTGTAACTGCGACTTTAGTGTCTCTCATGGGGGAAGGAACGATGTCCGTCAGCATGAAAAATCCGTCAAGCACAAAGGTAGGCCTATCAGATTGTGATCACATAACTGGTTTGAAAGAGGCTGATAGGTAGTTATTTTAGATTTCTTGTAAACCTGTCTTAAAATGTAAGGGGTCCTGGACTTTGGTTGGGCTAGTGCAGGGGTCTGCAACCTGCGGCTCTGGAGCCACATGCGGCTCTTTGGTCCCTCAGCAGTGGCTCTTCCAAGCTTTGATCAAAACTAACTTTAAACTGAATTTTATTTGTTCTTATAACAACAAAAAGGGCTAGTTTTAGCAGTTTTTCCTGTCATTTCCTTTGCAAATGTGTGAATACTAGAACTAATAGAAGGAGTAAAACATAAGTTAACTTTATTTATTCGAAGTAGGATATTTAATTTTTCCACAATTAAAATAATTTACCTAGACCTGCATAGTTCATTATTTTATTTTTTAATTGGGAAAGATCACATTATTTTTCCTTCTTTATGATAATCTGGTCTTTTTTAGTCTTAAAATGTAAAAATATCAACAAATCGTTAGATATTTTCAGCTTTACAATGGCCAGAAAACTACAGGTCAGAAAATTGTCCTCTAACAAACTTAAAGTGGTCTGTGGGCCACCAGTTGAGAATCCCAGTTGTAGCAGGTATTGTGGCTCCGGAAACGTTTAATTTAGTGAACAAAGGGGCAGAAATGGCTCTTTTGATCATAAAG
Organism: Garcialebias charrua; assembly: GCA_038048925.1. Classification (NCBI taxonomy): domain Eukaryota; kingdom Metazoa; phylum Chordata; class Actinopteri; order Cyprinodontiformes; family Rivulidae; genus Garcialebias; species Garcialebias charrua. The sequence goes on from JBBPBX010017912.1 coordinate 15,124, forward strand.
GTTGCAGATCCCTGGGCTAGTGGGATGGCTCGGCGTACCCGGCAGAAAATTTCCCTTATTTTTAAATCCAAAACTTGACAGGTATGAGGGTTTTACTCTGCTCTTGTCATATTATGGCTGTATTTGAATCATTTGTTGTAAATTTTCCTAGTTAAACTGTAGTGAACTAGGTAAATACACAATCTTTGAAAATTGTGAAATTGAGGTATGTTATATAATAAATCTTAAAAATGTAAAATATGTGTTATGGCTGAAAAAAATGCAGAAAAATACTGAGATTTTTTCTTACTTACTTGAACCTATGTGGAACAAAAAAGGAGCAGAATAAATACAGAGAAAACAGGAAAGTTAAGTAAATCACAGTAAATCACAGTAAAAGCATTACAATATATTTTAACCCTAAAATATCCTGAATCATAAAAAAAGTTATTTATTCGATAAATAAAGAGAGCATAACCCCCCCAATGTTAGACCTAAAATTACGCCCTTGCAACTGAGCCACCACACGTCCCCAAAGACCTGTTAATATAAATCAACAAATTAACAACTAAACATATGACTATGGGAACGTATTTCATTCACACCCTGAATATGCTCTGGAAATGCATGCTTGTGAGAACTTATGCCTTTGTACTGCAGGCGTTTTGGCTGTGCTCTACTCTGTGGTAGAGAGAACAACCTGAGTGAAATCACATGCTGTGACATCCAAACTGTAGTGTTTTGCAAACGAGTTTGTAGATGTCCAGTTTGCAGCAACACATATGTCTGTAACTGGCACGCCCTTGAAAAGGGTCCATGAGGCTGCCAGGCCTCGAGTGGAATGAGCATGTACCCCAGAGGGCACCTGCTGACCTTTGCTGCTGTACGCCCTTTTTTATGGCCTCGGTCACCCAGTGTGAGAGATGTTGTTTTGACAGGGCTCTGCCAGCAGCTGGATTAGCAAAACACACAAAAATCTGGTTTGTTTTTCTCCAACTGACAGTTTTTTCAATGTAAACATGCAGGGCCCTAACAAGGTAGAGTTCATTCAGCCTCCTCCGTCCCTCTGTTAGTACAGGGGGAGGAGGGAACGTTGACAGTTCAAAGTCCAGACTTCTTGGGTTTAGAGTTGGAACCTTTGGAACATATGTGGGGTTTGGACGCAGGGTGACCTTTGACCTGTCAGGGGCAAACCTGGTACACATTGGGTGCACAGATAAAGCGTGGAGGTCACCCACACTTTTAGCTGAGCAAAGAGCTAAGAGCAAAGCAGTTTTATAAGATAACAAATCTATCCTAATGTTGACAATAGGCTCAAATGGAGGCTCACACTGAACGTCCAGGACTAACTGGAGGTCCCAATCTAGGGCCAGAGTCCTGCTGGGGGGGCTTTTTCTCAGTACGCCCCTCAAGAAACGTATCATGAGAGGGTGTACACCGGGTGTTTTACCTCCCCAGCCTTCATAGCACGTCGAGATTGCTGACAGGAAGACCTTAATGGTAGAGAAGGAGCGGCCCTTCTCTAGCAGGTCTTGTAGAAAGGTGAGGAGCTGGACCAGGTCATAGGAATATGAGATAATATTCCTCTCTAGACACCAGGCCTCAAAAACACATCATTTACGAGCGTAGAGAGTCTCAGTTGACTGGGCTCTCGCTCCCTGTATCGTGTTTATAACATTACCGGGGAGCCCGGAGACCATCAGCCAGTTCCTCTCAGCGGTCAAGCCCAGAGAAGCCATAATTCTGGGCGTCGGTAAAGGAGCTACCCATGGGCCTGATTCAGCAGGTCCCTGTGGGGGGGCAGTTGCCATGGTGTCCCTGATAACAGTGAGATCACTTCTGGGAACCATAGTTTGTGTGGCCACCTGGGAGCTATGAGTATCAGGGAGAGAGCTCCTGTGCGTACCCATTCCAGCATCACTTGAATCAGGGGGACGGGGGAAAACGCATAATATAGCGCCCCTGCTGGCCAGTTGTGTGCCAGAGCGTCTGTTCCCAGCAATGAGTTTGTTTCCCTTGATACAGGGAGCAGTGAGTACTGCTGCTACAGGCGAACAGATCTACGGAGGCCCACCCGTATCGTACCCAGATCTGGTCCACAATGTGCAGGTTCAATCTCCACTCTGAGGAGAGCAGGGGCCCTCTGAAGAGGGCGTCTGCCCCGTGGTTTAGCTCGCCCGCTCCTAGCGACAATATTCGGGAGCTGCACCAAGTGAGCAGTTTGTGTGTCAAGCTAAGGAAGGATCAGGACCTTGTCCTACCTTCTCTGTTGATGAAGGACACTGTCGTTCTGTTGCCTGATTTTATCAGGACATGTTGTTTTGTAATCAGCCCCTTCTTGTAAAAGTGTTTCATGGACAAAAACACAGCTTTCAGTTCAGGGAAGTTGATGTGGAGCCTTTCCTCCTGCTGTTTTCAGATCCCTCGGGCATGCTGGTTTCTGCAGAAAGCTCTCCAACCTGTCTTTGAAGTACCTGTGGTGATCAGTACTCGAAACAGCACTCGTCCCAGCGTGACGCCTGTCCTGAACACTGAAGGGGCTCTCCAGGGTTCCAGAGCCTTTATGCACTCTGGACTGATCAGTATCCCCCCCTGCCCGCCTGAGGGAGGCAGGATACATTTGTTTGTTTAGCCATATCTGCAAAGTGTGCATTTTTAATAAGGCCTGAGGCACGCAGACAATGGCTGCTGCCAGGAGGCCCAGGAGATGCTGGCACAGTTTGAGGGACACTCTCTGGCCCAGCTGAAAGTGTGCCAGGCAGAGGTGGAGGGATGAAATCCGAGCCTCTGAGAGCCATGCTCTGTACAGAATGGAGTTGACCTGTACTCCCAAAAGTATGGTAATCTGGGATGGTATCAGATTGCTCTTTTGCAGGTTTATGACGAAACCCAGAGCTTCCTGGTGAGTCATCACCATATGTGAGTGCTGCTGCGCCTGGTATCTGTCGTGCCCGAGGATCAACAGATCGTCGAGAAAATTTAGAACTCTGACCCCTTGACCTCTCAGTGGGGTTAAGGCTGCATCCAGACATTTCATAAATGATCTTGGTGCAGTTTTTAATCCGAAAGGGAGGGCCAGAAATTCGAATGCTTTTCCTTTGAAGGCAAAACGGAGATATTTTCTGTGCCGTGGCAGGATGCTCATGTGGAAAAAGGCGTCTTTGAGATCGACTGTGCAGAAGTAATCCCTCGGTCTCACCGACTGGATTACTTGTCTCAGTGTGAGCATCCAGAATTTGTATGTTTTTATCCTTCTGTTCAGGCTTCTGAGATCCAGTATAGGCCTTAAGCCCTGGTCTCGTTTTGGCACAAGAAAGTACTTGCTGTAATGGCCTTTGTGTACATTATGGGTTGGAACAACATTCATTACTCCTTTCTCTAGCAAAGTAGAGATATCTTCCCGTAGAATGTGGGCACGGTCTGAGTTTATGCTGGACAGCAGCACCCCCGTGAAAGAGGGTGGCCGCTTGTGGAACTGCAGCCGGAGGCCCCGACTGACGGTCGGCATGACCCACGAGTTTGGACGAAACGCCCTCCAGGCCTGAGCATGTGCGCTGAGCCTGTGAGACATGTGTATTCTGGGTTGTTTTTGTGTCGAGGGTGCGGAGGGGGAAGCAGTAACCCCCACCTGCTCGCCCGTTGACGAGCTGACCTGTCCGTCAGCGGTCGCCAGGAAGTCTGCCTGTGGCAAACAGGCCCCTGACGTCCCGCTAAGGCTCATTGTCTTGCCTGACACTTTGTGTTTCACGAGGGAGGAGGGGTGATTGCCCTCTCCCTTTATTGAGACTATTTTCATTAAAAAAAATTGCTGTTTTTTTTGAGTCAAGACACAGGGCAGGATGCGCTTTTGAAACTTTATTTTCGTGTTTTAAAGAACAAATCGTCTTTTTTATACACATAACAGAAACATGTTTTGTACATACACAAATGTCACCAGCTTTTTGCTGCATTTCACACATAAATTCTGGGTCTAAAAGTCTGGGTTTGCGTACCACATGGGCGGACCAACCTGTAAAACTGTTAAGTGGTCCCGTTTCGTCAGGCCAAGTTCTGCCTTCGGTCCCGGTTTGTCGAGGAAGATCTTGGCGGAACTGCTTGGCGGGGGACGAACCTGTTCCTGGCCCATGCCTGGCCAGCCTGAGGCGGTCATGCTGCGGGTCTTGGCCGCTAGTTCCCCGTCAAACGTTGGCCTTTTTAGTGGGGGACGGCGTGTGGCTGAGCGGTGTTGATGCTGCACGGCCCTGCTCCCACTGGTGTCTCTAGGGGGCGCAAAAGCTTTTCTCGGCATCCCCTCATGTAGGGCTTCAGCCTGTTTTCGTCTTTGCTCCAGCCTGCTCTGGATACGTTCCAGAGCCCCTCCAAAGAGCCCCGACGGCTCGATCGGGTGACCTCCGGCAGGTCCATCAAGGTCAGCCACAAATGGCGCTGGGCGATGACCACGTCAGCCATGTATCTCACCTGAGCGATGGCCGCGGTCCCCATCATCCGAAGGACAAAGTCTGTCGCCCTGCAAGCCTACTCCAACATCTCTGCCGCATTTTTTTCGTTTGTCGTCTGCTGGAGCTCCTGTAGCTTCTCCGCCAAGTAGGCCTGCATCATGGCCGAAGCGTTCATGGCACGGACCGCAAGGCCCTGAGCTCGGTAACATTTTTGAGCTGGGAGACCGAGGCACGGCAGGCCTTGCTGGGCAGAGTTGGCTTCGAGCCAGATGTTCTGGGGGCTAAGTGGTCCGCCAGCGTGTCCTCCATCTGCGGGATGGTGGCTATTCCTGCTGCCTCCATGCCGGCGACGTCGAGGAACTGGGAGAGAGGCGGAAGCATGGGAGCTCTGGGTTCAGCCCATGTGTGAGTCAGCTTCGTCAGGAAATCTGAATAAATTGGCATCCTTTGCCTCGTGGCCGACTGCTGCTTTGCGAAGTAGTAGTTCCCTGCCAACCTCGTTACCTGTTGTCGAAGTTGGGGTTCTGGCCAGCTGATCCGCAGCATGTCTGCCGCTCTGCGACACAGGTCGAACAGAGCGGGGATGGAGACATCAGTCTCTGGGTGAGCTGTCGTCGGGCTCTGGGAGAAGTCCTCGTCCTCATTTTTAGCTTCATCGTCTGATATTTCACCCGAGGCTGTTAGCGAGAGCTCGTCTGCACGTAACAGGCTTCTCGTATCAAACTCGACAGTGGAGTCCCCGACAGGGGCCGCCATGTCCATACTATCCCCCCAGTCAGCGTGACCGCTGTCCTCCAGGCCCACGGCCTCGAGCTTCGGTGTGGGAGTGAGTGCCTCTGTAAGGTCTGGGTCCCGTACCGTCGCGGAGCCACCCATGGCCTTGACCACGATGTCCATGCGACGCTTCCTCACAGCCTCAAGCATCTGGCTGCAGTGAGGGCAGGACTCGGGGGATTCTAACGCTCTCTTAGCGTACAACATCCCAGGCAGAAGTGAGAAGAAAAAACCTCAAGGTTAAATAAAAGGCATAGGGCTAGCTTTCGCTAACCCAGCAGTACGTAGGACATTTCTCTGTACGCTCAGGGTAGGGAGCGAGCTCACCTCCAGTCGAGCAATGTAGTCACAGAGAGTCCCACGAAGGTCAGGTGTAAGCGAGGTGAAGGGCATAAAAGAGATAGAGAAGAGACAGGCCTCGTGGGTGTCCGTCGTCGAAAGGGAGTAGCCACAGCTGCTGGGGTAGGCTTGAGAGCTGGGGCTTGTTGGCCTGCTGGTCTTCTTAGAATTTTTGGATTTTTGCTTTCCGTTCTCTGGAGCCATGGCTGAAAATAGTTGAGCTCGTTAGCTGTAGCTAACGTGGTCCGGAGACGTCCTCTCGTCGAGTCGCTCTCGGTGGCTAGCCTGCTAACTCCATTAGCTATGTGGCTAGTGACGCAGTTAGCGCCGTCGAGCAAAGCTGCGAAGTGAGAAGAAAAAACCTCAAGGTTAAATAAAAGGCACAGGGCTAGCTTTCGCTAACCCAGCAGTACGTAGGACATTTCTCTGTACGCTCAGGGTAGGGAGCGAGCTCATCTCCAGTCGAGCAATGTAGTCACAGAGAGTCCCACGAAGGTCAGGTGTAAGCGAGGTGAAGGGCATAAAAGAGATAGAAGGCTGAGCGTCAGCCTCTTTTATACAAAGAGGGCGGGGCCTCTTTGATGACGCTGACGCCCACCTGCCTTTTCAAGGTGTGAATGTATTACTTCAGATGAACCACGCGGCGGCGCAATTCCCATAGTCATATGTTGCACTGAGTGGACTGACTGATACCGCCCAATTTCCCACCTCCCATTTCGGTCTAAAGTGCTGGAAAAAGCAGTTGTTGCTCAACTGCAGGACCACCTACAGCAACACTCTCTGTATGAGAAGTTCCAGTCTGGATTCAGAGTAGCTCACAGTACTGAGACTGCATTGCTGAGAGTTACCAATGATGTCCTCATGGCTGCTGACACTGGTTCTCCCTCCATCCTTGTCCTCCTTGACCTCACTGCAGCTTTCGACACTGTGGACCATAATATCCTCCTCCACCGTCTTCATGTGGAGGTCGGTCTCTGTGACACTGTCCTGGACTGGTTCAGATCTTTCCTCTCCGATAGGCTGGAATGTGTTAGTCTTGGTAATGCCACTTCCCAGACAGTCAGTGTCTCCTGTGGTGTCCCTCAGGGGTCAGTTCTGGGCCCCTGCTGTTTTCCCTTTACATGCTGCCTTTAGGTCAAATTATTATTCAGTTCAACATTTCTTTTCACTGCCATGCCGACGATACACAGCTTTACATCAGGACTGCAGCATCCTCATCATCCCCATCTGTTATGTCTACTGACAGAGTTTACTGAGTCCTGCAGCCTCCTGCTGCACCTTTTTTTTTTACTCAGCTAAATCAGGCTTGATTAGCTGAGCTGCAAACACCTGCTGGCTCTCTCCCTTTTATAAGCTGGGGGCAAAAGCCAGAACGGTGTGGAGGTATGAGAGAGGAGGATTGGTTAGTGGGTTGAAGCCTGCTGTGGATTAGAGGTGTTCATTCTAAGGTAACTTATAAATGTTACTGTTACATTCATCTGCAGTGTTCTGTGGTTGTTTGGTTGTAGTGCTGGAGAGTTCCTCCACCCTCCCTGGCTGTGCTTGTGTGATCTCTAGCCATTAAGAGATCGTTTGTGCGCTCCTTTTGGAATGTGTTGGTTAGAGCTCTATCGGGCTCTTGTGCTTGTGTGATCTCTTAAGAGATCGTTTGTGTGCTCCTTTTGGAGTGTGTTGGTTAGAGCACTATCGTGCTCTGGTTCTCTTGTGTAGAGGATCATGTGGGCTCTAGACTACCTAGAGAAGGGAACCTGAGCCGTTGAGGGTTCTGAGACTGGGCTCAGGAGAGCTGTCCTCTGGAGACAGCCGTGTTGGCTCAAGTTCCTTATTTGTTTTTGTCTCTTTTCTCTTTTTTCTTAGCATACATTTATTTTTATAACTTTCTGGTTGGGGTAAAGCTGGTAGTCCTGTTTTCGCTTTAGTTCCATCTATTAGGCCTAGAGTTTTGGTACAGTTAGCCCGCTGTCCAACAGGGTTCAACGGCTCTATAGGAGTTGGCTCTGTTGGGCAGCCTTATTTTCATTTTGGCCGCTTTTCCCCAACCCATCTCTCAGTTGAACTTTCTTTTATTTAATTATTATTTTAGTGGGACGTGGGACGCCTGGAGAAGCCGGTGGTGGTTCCTCTGCTACTGAAGACCTTAGTTTAGTTAATAAACTTCTGTTAAAACTTTTCTTTGTGTCCTACGTCCTTTAAATGTGTTTTGATCTACATCGGTCGTAACATATTTATTGGGGGCTCGTCCGGGATAAATCATATTGAACTGTACTGAGCTAGTTTAGTTTGTTGAGAGTCAGTAGTTGTGCTGGATTTGATTTAAATAGGAGCTAGTTTTACATTTAAGCTCATTTTTTTTATTGGGGTCTCGTCGAAGCACGTTCTTTTGTGTGGTTTGAGTTGTTGGCTTATGAGCTATTTTTACTTGTTTTGACCTTATTATGGAGTTCGATTTGGATAGCTTTTTGGACCAGCCTACTACAGACACTTTGGCTGCCTGCACAAAGGAGCAGTTGTTATGTGTAGCAGACCACTTTAAAATCACTATTGAGAAACGCACTAAGAAGGAGATGTTAGAAGGGGATTTACTCTCAGAGTTAGCTCGTATTGGGATCCTTCCTGCTGCAGTAGCTTCTAAAACTCCTGTAAGAGTTGGATCACATGATGTGGATAAAGAGGTGCGTCTGAAGGAATTAGAATTAGAAATACGTCAGGTGGAGGCTGAGACTGCCAGAAGAGACGCTGATGCTAGAAAAGCTGAATCTGAAGCAGTTGTAAGGAAGGCAGAGATAGATCAACAAACTGCTCTGAGGGAAAAAGAACTTCTATTTGAGCAACGGAAAATAGAGTTGGATGCTCAGATACGTATGAAGGAATTAGAGAGGGGAGATACTCCTTCTCCACCTGCTCATGAGTTTGATGTGAGTAGACATATTCAGCTTGTACCACCGTTTAATGAGGATGATGTGGATACGTATTTTGTCTTGTTTGAGAAGGTGGCACGCTCGTTGAAATGGCCTGTAAACGTTTGGCCATTATTGTTGCAATGTGTGTTGAAAGGTAGAGCTCAGGATGCATATGCGTCTCTTTCGGTGGCAGACAATGGATACTTTGTGAAAGTGAAGGAAGCTATTATGCGGACATGCGAGTTGGTGCCTGAAGCATACCGGCAAAAATTTAGGAACTTGAAAAAACAATATAATCGGACTTATGCTGATTATTTTAGGGACAAGGAGACTCTGTTTAATCGATGGTGTGTTGCAAACAATATTTCGGATTTTCAGCAACTTAAACAGCTTATTTTGATGGAGGACTTTAAGTTGGGATTACCAGATAAGATTACTACGTATTTGAACGAGAGAAAAATTTTGGATGTGTCTAAGGCGGCGGTGCTCGTGGACGAGTACATGTTGACGCATAAATTTAGTTTGGATCGTCCGCATGATTTCTTCAGGTTTGGCGGAGCGGATGGTCAGGGAGAGGATGGCGCCAACACTGTTTTATTCGAAGATGTATCTCGAATGCCGGCTGTACGAGGTGCGGATGTGAAGTCAGAGATCATCTGTTTTTTATTGTAAAGGTGTAGGACATATCGTGGCTAACTGTCCAGTACCGAGGGAGAAGGAGAGGGCACCTAAACCCGTAGCTATGTTGTCCACTTTAGGGGTCAGTACTAGGTCCCCTTCTGCTGATGTGTCCTGTGAGGGTTCTGTTTTCAAACCTTTTATTATGGATGGTTTTATTTCAGTGTCGCCTTCAAAGAGAAAAATCCCTGTTAAGAAATTGCGGGACAGGGCTGCCTCTCAGTCTCTTGTTTTAGATGGGATATTACCTTCGGATGCTCGGTCTGTGAAGGGACCTGGTGTTATTGTTCAAGGTTTTGACATGAAGGATGTTAGGGTGCCTGCACGCTGTATCAGCATCCAGTCTGACCTTTGGTCGGGTTATGCTATAGTCGGGGTGCGTCGTAGTTTTCCCATATCTGGGGTCTCCATCGTGATGGGGAATGACTTGGCTGGAGGCCGTTTTTTAGTAACCCCGGATGTTACACCCGTGTTTTCTGTGATGGTACCTGCTCCATCATGTAACCGTCCTCGTTGTGCGCGGGTACGCGATAACGTGGTGGTGGGAGGAGATGATTCGTGAATAAGTGAAGTTAATCCCTACGACTGCAACCTTTTAATCCCTATACAGCACATTAGGGGGAAAGACAACGTTGTAGCCGATGCACTCTCTCGCCTATAAGTTCTTGTTTTGTTTTGTTTTTGTATTAACAGGTGTGCTATGTATTCCTTTAACATACACTCCTTACCATACGAAAACATTTAGCGGTGGGGGTGTCATGTCTACTGACAGAGTTTACTGAGTCCTGCAACCTCCTGCTGCACCTTTTTTAATCAGGCTTGATTAGCTGAGCTGCAAACCAGGGGCGCAGATAGGATTTTTGAACTGGGGGGGACCAAGTTTTCAGCAAATGATTTCCATACAAGTAAGTTACTTTCATAATAGCGTTTGAGTGAATAATTTGTAATAAAATGGCATTATAGAATTATTTGAAATTAAGGAAGAACAATGAACATTGTTAAACATCTTCCAAGTCAACACTAACCATACATTGTTAAACTGTAATTTGTAAGGAATATGACTGATCCACCAAAACTTCCCTCTAATACATTTTATTGCAACATTTCAACATTGTGTGAACTCAGAAGTGTAAAGAACATATTTACATAAATATCTGAATACTGTCAATTAAACTCACATTTAAAATGAACAGTAACATCCTTTCTACTTTTTATTTACTTCCTAGAAGCAGACTCAATGAAGGACCCAAAAACATCTCTCCTCTTTGCATTACCCTGAACATATTGCTGAGCAATGTCCTTTCTGTCTAGTCTGTCAAGCCTCTCTTGGTGAATATGGCACACAGCAATGCCATTAAGCCTTTTTTGAGTCATGGTTGATCGCAACCATGTTTTCAATTGGCGTAACCCACTAAAGCTGTGCTCTGCCTCAGCAGATGAAATGGGCACCACCATCAACAATCTCACAAGTGTCTCCACCTGATAAAAAAGGCCACAGACTTCAGGAGGCATTTCTTTTAAAGCATGCACAGCATCTGCAGTTGTGTTGATCTTGTACTTGTTTTTAAACATGGCCAGTTGGACTCTCAAGTCTTCATCTTTCAGTTCAGGATATTTGCGAATTGCATCATTTGTAATGGGAGTCAGGAGTGATATTTCCAGACCTTTTAATGAATGCCTGGTTGCATAAACCTTTCAGCGATTTGTACATCTACTGTGTCTAGGACACGATAGAACTGTACTCTGTAAAAATCCAGAGCTGATCTAGGTGTGTGTGCTGGAGCCTCCTCAGAATATTTCTTAGGGGGCTTATGTGCACGGGGTGGAACAATGGGCTCTAGTGACAGACTGACACACATGTCCTCTGCCTCCTTAAAGACTGCCTCAAAGTGTTCTGTGTTTCTTTTGGATTTCAAGCTATCTTTGACCAAGGAGACTACAGAAAGCATACCCTCCATTGTCTGAGTCTTTTTCTGGAGAGATGTGTTTAGAACCTCTAGTTCACTGATCACATCTAAAGCAAACAGAAGTCCAAGTACAACATTACCCTGTTGATATTGATAACCACCAACAGTGAATTTAGGAGGCATTTCTTTCCTGATTTAGTGATAGGCCCACTCATAACAAACTGATATGAAATCATGAACATAAAATGAAACTGTGCCAAAAAAGGGTTACAAAAACTATAACTGTTTTTTTCAGTTTTGTAACCTGTATGTAAATATTAAGAAAAACTGATACATGGATATTTGGAACTGATTAGAAAGCTTTTGATGGATGGACTGAGAAATTTATTTATAGATCTTTTATTTAAACATCAAGTTCTAATTATGAAAAACTATTTCTACCACTTCCTAGAAATGAGACTTAAATAAAGTTGTTAATGCTGTAGTTTGTCTTTAGATCAGTAATTTGTTTCATGAAGTTTGCCCAACTGACTAGAATATACTAAAAATAAATACTAATTTGAGCAAACACTTTATATTTAATTCACAACTGCCCAGCACCTTTATCACTCACCTGACAGAACTCTGTCCCTACGTGCTGAGTGCTGCCTCTGACTCAGCCTCTGTCTTTCTGAGCTCCTACATCAAGAGAGACGGAGATGGATTAAGTATTAGTTTTTTTTACTGCCACCTGAGCTCAGTCAGCTAGATTTAAAAAGTCAAGAAAATATCCTGATGAATGATTAAAAACAGCACAATAATAGATTTCATTAATGTCATCACTGAATTTAAGTTAATAGCTAACCTAAGGTAGCTAGCTGATGGATCACCTGGTCTAGCTAGCTAACTGCACGAACTTTCGGTAGGAAAAAACATCATTGGGGAAAATTTTAACTTATTTTCTGGTTCTGTGAAGATTGAAGAATAAAGTTTACCAAAAGCTGGACATCAGAGGAGTCTCTTCCAACTGAAGCCTGGCTGCACTTGTTTCAACTCGTTGTTTATTATGCTGCTGCAGAAGGAGGCAGCTCAACGCAGCGCGACGCTTGCAGCCTGTGTGTGTGTGTGTGTGTGTGTGTGTGTGTGTGTGTGTGTGTGTGTGTGTGTGTGTGTGTGTTTTTGCTACGTAGTTGGGACAAATTGCCCGGTGCAGGTGCACACAGCCCAGTGTTGAGAATCCATTGTTCCTTATGGGGACAAAAAGCCCTGTCTGTCCCCGTTTGGAAAACTACTGTTGGTGGGTCAGGTTGTAGAAATGACTGGTAAATGAATGGAAGTCAATGCGAAGTCCCCATAAGAATAAAGGAACGAACCCATGTGTGTGTGTGCGCGCTGCACATCGCTCTGCGCTGTGTGTCACAGAGAAAAAGGAAGGGAGGGGGGAGTGAGCTGTCCGCTGCAGCTGCTCCTCTGTTGGAGAATCAGCGAAGTTCATCATCAGTTTTGATCGGAGATGTTTCTCGTCCTATCAGGGAAAGAGGAAGGGAATTAGGGTCACTAAATCTGAGGGGGACATGTCCCCCCCATCCCCCCTACTAACTGCGCCCATGCTGCAAACATCTGCTGGCTCGCTCCCTTTTATAAGCTGGGGGCAAAAGCCAGAACGGTGTGGAGGTATGAGAGAGGAGGATTGGTTAGTGGGTTGAAGCCTGCTGTGGATTAGAGGTGTTCATTCTAAGGTAACTTATAAGTGTTACTGTTACATTCATCTGCAGTGTTCTGTGGTTGTTTGTTTGTAGTGCTGGAGAGTTCCTCCACCCTCCCTGACTGTGCTTGTGTGATCTCTAGCCATTAAGAGATCGTTTGTGCGCTCCTTTTCGAGTGTGTTGGTTAGAGCACTATTGTGCTCTGGTTCTCTTGTGTAGAGGATCATGTGGGCTCTAGACTACCTAGAGAAGGGAACCTGAGCCGTTGAGGGTTCTGAGACTGGGCTCAGGAGAGCTGACCTCTGGAGACAGCCGTGTTGGCTCAAGTTCCTTATTTGTTTTTGTCTCTTTTCTCTTTTTTCTTAGCATACATTTATTTTTATAACTTTCTGGTTGGGGTAAAGCTGGTAGTCCTGTTTTTGCTTTAGTTCCATCTACATGTATTAGGCCTAGAGTTTTGGTACAGTTAGCCCGCTGTCCAACAGGGTTCAACGGCTCTATAGGAGTTGGCTCTGTTGGGCAGCCTTATTTTCATTTTGGCCGCTTTTCCCCAACCCATCTCTCAGATGAACTTTCTTTTTTTAAATTATTATTTTAGTGTGATGTGGGACGCCTGGAGAAGCCGGTGGTGGTTCCTCTGCTACTGAAGACCTTAGTTTAGTTAATAAACTTCTGTTAAAACCTTTTCTTTGTGTCCTACGTCCTTTAAATGGGTTTTGATCTACATCGGTCGTAACATCCCATCTCCATCTTCACTCACTGCCCTCTCTACCTGCCTGGAGGAAATAAGGGCATGGATGAATCAGAACTTTCTTCAATTAAACTGCTCAAAGACTGATTGGCACCCCTCACCAGATACAAACATCAACTTTAACAACAATCTCCTTCTCTGGTCAAGACATCCCCCTCTCCACCTCTGTTACAAATCTTGGAATAAAAATGGACTCTCATCTTACATTTGAAAATCACATTAAGCATCTGTTTAAAACCTGCTTCTTCCATCTTCGAAACATCTCCAGACTTCGCCCATCTCTAACTTTTTCTGATGCTGAGAAACTCGTCCATGCCTTTGTCTCCTCCAGGCTCGACTACTGCAACTCCCTGTTTATTGGAATCCCTGGCAAAAATCTTCAGAAGCTTCAATATATTCAAAACAGTGCAGCAAGGATTTTATTGAGAGCTCGTAAATTTGAACATATTACACCCATTCTCCATAACCTCCATTGGCTTCCTGTCACCTACAGAATTCAGTACAAAACTGCTCTCATTACTCACCAATGCTTACACGGAACTTCACCTGACTATCTAAAGGACATTCTTGCACCATATTCATCCACCCGGTCTCTACGATCACAGAACAGTAATCTACTTCACATTCCACAAACCAAGTTAAGGACCATGGGAGACCGGGCATTCTGTGTGGCTGCCCCCCGCCTATGGAACTCCCTCCCTGACTACCTGAGGGCTCCACAGTCACTGGTTGACTTCAAAAACGGCTTGAAGACTTTTCTTTTTAAGCAAGCCTATTCTGCCTCCACATGATTTTATCTTTGATCTTGGTTGATCAGCGCCAGCTTCACTGCGGACGCTGCACCTATCCGCCTATCGATCTCACGCTCCAGTTTTCCCTCATTCGTGAACAAGACCCCGAGATACTTAAACTCCTCCACTTGGGGCAGGACCTCCTCCCCGACCTGGAGAAGGCATGCTACCCTTTTCCGGCTCAAGACCATGGCCTCGGATTTGGAGGAACTGATCCTCATCCCGGCCGCATCACACTCAGCTGCAAACCGCTCCAGCGAAAGCTGTAGATCACGAACTGATGAAGCCAATAGGACCACATCATCTGCAAAAAACAGAGAAGAGATTCTAAGGCCACCAAAACGGATCCTCTCAACACCTTGGCTGCGCCTAGAAATTCTGTCCATAAAAGTTATGAACAGAATCGGTGACAAAGGGAAACCTTGGCGGAGTCCAACAAGTGATTTTATCACTTGTTTTATTTTTTTTTATTTTTTTAAGCAGGCCTATTCTGCCTCCACATGATTCTGTCTTTAATCTTAGTTGATTTTATTATTGATTTTACTTGATTTTATCACTTGTTTTATTTGATTTTTGCTTTGTTGCACTTTGAGATTTTTATTAATGAAGAGTGCGGTATAAATTGAATTCATTTTTATTATTATTATTACCACAGCAAAGTGGAAGCAATCTTTTTTTTTTAGGTTTTGAAAGGAAAAATCAACCTCAGGGTCCATTCAAATTATCTCAAGGAGGGCAGGTGATTTCAGGCAGTGAGTACTATGTACAGTGAGTACTATGATGGAGAGTGACAGGTGAGACCAAAGAAAATCCAGAAACACAGGCAGGATTTTAAAAGCTAAGTGAAACTGAAAATAATCACAAAGGTTTGCTTTTGTTAGATTAATCTCACAAATCACAAGAAGTCTTAAAAGGCCTTGATTATTCACCCAAGTGAACCAAATGTTCAAAGAATGGCTCATTTGTAAATGAGTCATTGAGGCTCAATGTGATTTATCTGTATAAATAAAGGTTGAATGAAAAAAAATGGTAGTGCGGGGTCATCAGCTCGTTTGCTGCAGCAGTACTGGAATCTGAAAGTTATGCACCATGACTCATGTTCCCTGAAGGAAGGGAACGAGGTGCAACATATGCTATGGGAATTGTGCCCCCGCGCGATTACCTGAAGGAATACATTCAAGCCTTTACGGCAAGGGCGTCAGCGTTGCGCCAGAGGCCCCGCCCTCTGGGTATTTAAGCCGCTGACGCCCATCCATCTTTCTCCAAAATGCACTTCACCGAGCTTTCAGCATTGAAAGGGCCAGATATGTTGCACCTCATTCCCTTCCTTCAGGGAACATGAGTTATGGTAAATAACTTTCAGTTCCCTTTCAGTCATGTCTCTCGGTGCAACATATGCTATGGGAACGTAATTCATTCACGCCCTTGAAATGCTCAGTAAAATGCATGCTAGTGTGAACGTCTGCCCTTGATCAGCAGGCATCTCAAGGCTACTTTCTACTGTGAAAAAAAAGGCTACTTTCTACTGTGTGTTAGAAAGGACAGCCTGAGTGACATCACACGCAGTAACATCTAAACTGTAATGCTTTGCAAAAGTGTTTATTGAGCTCCAGTTCGCCGTAGCACAAATGTCTGCAACTGGTACACCCTTGAACAGTGACCACGAAGTGGCCAAGCCTCGAGTAGAGTGAGCGTGCACTCCAGAGGGCACCTGTTGACCTTTGCTACTGTACGCCCTTTTTATGGCTTCAGTCACTCATTGTGAGAGGCGCTGCTTTGAGAGGGCCTTTCCGGTAGCAGGTGCTGCAAAGCACACAAACAGTTGATTTGTTTTTCTCCATTCAGCTGTTCTCTGCATGTAAGTGCTTAAAGCCCTCACAGGGCAAAGAGCCTTCAGCCTTTCCTGTTCCTGAGTGAGGACAGGAGCAGGTGGAAAAGAGGAGAGATCAAAATCCAGACTTTTAGGGTTTAAAGCTGCACTATGTAACTTTGTAGTGCAGTCTGTAACATTTCTAACAATGTATTTTTAACATATTTCTTCACTCTGTCACTATCTACTGACAGACTGATGTTAGACAAAGTAATCTCTGAAAAAAACTATAGTCCCCTTGCTTCTCTATCAGCATTTATAAAAACACTAAAAACACAGAGTGACCCGCCGTTAACCAGCCAATAAAAACAGAGTTTGTAACCAGCCAATAAAAACAGAGCTTGAATTTGAATCAGACAATAAAAACAGAGCTTGAATTTGAATTTCAGCAGGGCCAGGGGGAGCAGAGCCATATATGGGTCTGAGGGGGAGGGATCAGAATGCTTTGCCTGTTGAAATATTTCTAAGTTCTGCACTCTACAGAAAGTTACACATAGCACCTTTAAAGTCAAGACCTTGGGGATATATGCGGGATTAGGCCTCAAGGTGACCTTTGACCCATCAGGGGCGAATCTGGTACACATTGGATGTACAGACAAATGTACAGACTGGAAAAAAATACATCCTATATGCTTTTCACTGCCTTATACATCGCAAAGAAAACCATACTCGTAAATTGGAAAAATAAAAATAATCTTAGCATTAATCAGTATAAAAATCTTCTGTTAGATCATATTAGTCTTGAAACAGCATCTGCCGACACATCGGATCAATCTATTTGGCATTCTTTGATCGGCTCCGTTACGTAGTGAGGGTGGGGGGTCTGGGATCTGGCCTTGTGGGGCATTGGGGCTGGTGGGGGGGGTTGGGGTTTGGGGCGCCGGGGGGTTGGGGCTGCTTGGGCGGGGAGGACCCTGTCTTCGACCTGGGGAGGACCGGGGGGGTTCTGGGGGATGTCTGCTAGGGGCGGCATGCGGGCCCACGGGTGGTCGGTAGCGGCGGTCATGGGTCACCGGTCGGTGACCCGGCTGTGCTGGGGTGGTTTCGGGGCGGGTGCCGGGGGCTTGGGACTCTGGGGGCGAGTCATCCCCGGGCTTGGACCTGGTGGGGATCGGGGGGTCTTGGGCTCTGGCGGGCGGGTCGCCGGGTTATGGGCTGGCTGGCGCTCTGGTGCCCGGCTCTGGCCGGGGGCCCTCGGCTCGCTGGTGGGTTGGGGGTTCATGTGCTGGGGGGTTGGGTGTCTGGGGGCGTGACTGGTGGCCAATGGGAGGGGGCGGGCAAACCCAGCCTGGGTGTCTAATGTGTTATATGTTCTGAAAGTTATTAATATGAAGGGTGGGTGTAGTATTTCTTCTGGGGTGGGGACCAAGTGGATGTCCTTGATGATGGTCTTGGACTATGCTTGGCCGGTGAGCGGGCCCTGGTTGGGGCCTGTTCTCAGTGCTTCCTGGCTCTGTCGGCGGTTGGGCGGGCGCTCTTGGTAGTGTCGTCCTTGTGGGTTTTGTCTTCTTGGGGCTGACTGCGGTTCGCAGGGGTCGTGGCGGCCCTGGTGGGTGTGGGCTGTTGGTTCTGCTTTGGCGGCCCTCGGGGCCGTGTCCCTCTCTGGTCTTGGCTCAATGGCCTGGCGGTCGGAGAGGTGTTTCCACTACCTCGCTCCTTGGGTGGACCTTGGCGAACTGGGGGGGGGGTACGCAGGGTCAGCGGGGGAGCTGACTCGCTGTGGGAGCATTGTTCCTGCAGATATTTTCTCCCCATCCCTCACCACGCACCTCCGCCCTCTTCATCTTAAATTAATACATGTAGGGAATTTGAGTCTCGGGTGTGCTGCAATGGTTCTACATCTCTGTTGTACAGAGCACCTGGGACTCAATTTTATATACACTTTAGACATTCATTCATAAACATCTTCATAAAAGTCACATATAGGGAAGGAGTGAGCACATGGTTATGGGTGGCGGGATGACATCACTCTCGCCCCCATTCCTGTGCTCACTCAACATTATGCATTTAGACAATAAGGGCCTGGGTTAGAGTTGGAGTGGAGGGGAAACTGGTATAATGCCAGCCTTTGCTCCTTCTCTTTCCCTTTTAATTACACTTTAGAACAACACTCACCAACAGTACATTTGGGGACGGGGGTGTGTGTGTCGGGGTCTTGATTTGTTAATTTCGATTTTATTTATTTATGTATTTATTTATATATATATATATATATATATATATATATATATATATATATATATATATATATATATATATATATATATATATATATATATATATATATATATATATATATATTATTTATTTATTTTTCTCTTACCCCCCTGGTTGCCTGGCGGACATTCTGGGGGTGGGCTGTCAGGGGTTGTGCTGGGGTGTGGGGGGGTTCGGGGCCTGCGGGTTCGCCGTGGGCGGGGCTGGCAGTGCGCTCCCCCTGGGGCTGCTTGGACTCGGGTGTCCTGTCCTGTCGGCAGGGCGCGGGGTGGGCCGGATCTTGGATGTCTGCTACTCTCCACCCCAGAATGAATGGGCCTACCTCCTGGGTTTGGATGTGGGCTGCCCCACGCAGGGAGCAGGTACATGTCTTGGACCTAGGGGGTATAGAGTGTGCATCGGGATTATGAATGGAACATGTCGTTATTGTTTGTCTTTCTGTGACTGAGGGTGAGGATGAGGGTGGGTCTGAATGAGTATATCTGTGTATGAATGTTTAAGTGTCAGGCTGGGTTTTGGACTGCCCCCTCTCTGATACTTCCGAGGCTACTTAGTGTCGCGCTCCTGCCACGTGGCCCCCCCTGGTGGGTGTTCCCTTGCCTGCGGGCGTGCTTGGGGCCCTCACTATCTGGGGTTGGGCGCTTGGGCGTTTGTCGGCACGGCCTGGTGGCTGCTTGGTGGGGCTCGTGCCCTCTGGTCCGGTCGGGTCTGGGCCTGAGGGGTGGGCGTCCCCGGTGCCCGGGCCTCGGTGACCGGCCCTGGGGCTACGTCGGTGCAGCGGGCTCCGGCGGGGGCCTGTGAATTTGTCGCGGGCGACACCGGGGGGTCATTGTATGTGGTCGCTGGTAGGGGTTCGTCCGGTTCTTCCCCTTGGTAGGATCTGGGGAGTGGGCTAGTGGCTCGTCCTGTTCGGGCGGTCCTGGGGACTCTGGGCTCGGGGTCCTTCCTGGGGTCTTGGGCTTTGATCGCTCCTTCGTCTGCCTCGGGCTTTGGGGGGACGGATCTCTGATGCTTCACAGTCGCTACTAAATGTTCTATTGGAGGAACCTTATACACTTATGCATGCTCACAACCACACACAAATGGATGCAGGGATGTATATATAGATATATGCAGATATGTAGATGGGTATATAAATGAATATAAAAGTATATGTATGTATACTACTGTATATATATATTTGTAGATATGTAGATGGGTATATATATAAATGAATATAAAAGTATATGTATGTATACTACTGTATATATATATTTGTAGATATGGGTATGTGTATTTATAGAATTCTACTGCAAGCTCATGAATATTATTAGTCTTTATGCATGTATGTTCCATTGTTGTGTTCTGTCATGTGCTTTGCAGGATTGTGGACGGAGGTTGGGTGTGTTTGCCTTGTGCTCTTTTGGTTGATAATTGTTGATTTGTTGTCTTACTTTCTCTTTTCTTTCTTTCTCTCTTTAAAAAAAAAATATTGGAGTGAGAGGATGGCTAAAAGGTATGAAGGGAGGCCATCTATAAATGGAAAAAAAAAAGAAAAAGGCTACTTTCTACTGTGTGTTAGAAAGGACAGCCAGAGTGACATCACACGCAGTAACATCCAAACTGTAATACTTTGCAAAAGTGTTTATTGAGCTCCAGTTCGCCGTAGCACAAATGTCTGCAACTGGTACACCCTTGAACAGTGACCACGAAGTGGCCAAGCCTCGAGTAGAGTGAGCGTGCACTCCAGAGGGCACCTGTTGACCTTTGCTACTGTACGCCCTTTTTATGGCTTCAGTCACCCATTGTGAGAGGCGCTGCTTTGAGAGGGCCTTTCCGGTAGCAGGTGCTGCAAAGCACACAAACAGTTGATTTGTTTTTCTCCATTCAGCTGTTCTCTGCATGTAAGTGCTCACAGGGCACAGAGCCTTCAGCCTTTCCTGTTCCTGAGTGAGGACAGGAGCAGGTGGAAAAGAGGAGAGATCAAAATCCAGACTTTTAGGGTTTAAAGCTGCACTATGTAACTTTGTAGTGCAGTCTGTAACATTTCTAACAATGTATTTTTAACATATTTCTTCACTCTGTCACTATCTACTGACAGACTGATGTTAGACAAAGTAATCTCTGAAAAAAACTATAGTCCCCTTGCTTCTCTATCAGCATTTATAAAAACACTAAAAACACAGAGTGACCCGCCATTAACCAGCCAATAAAAACAGAGTTTGTAACCAGCCAATAAAAACAGAGCTTGAATTTGAATCAGCCAATAAAAACAGAGCTTGAATTTGAATTTCAGCAGGGCCAGGGGGAGCAGAGCCATATATGGGTCTGAGGGGGAGGGATCAGAATGCTTTGCCTGTTGAAAAATTTCTAAGTTCTGCACTCTACAGAAAGTTACACATAGCACCTTTAAAGTCAAGACCTTGGGGATATATGCGGGATTAGGCCTCAATGTGACCTTTGACCCGTCAGGGGCGAATCTGGTACACATTGGATGTACAGACAAGGCATAGAGATCACCCACGCATTTCGTCGAGCAAAGTGCCAGGAGTAGAGCAGTCTTAAAAGATAATAAGTCAATCTTAATCTCGCTCAGTGGCTCGAATGGGGGATCGTAGAGATCCCCCAAAACTAGACTAAGATACCAACCAGGGGTCAGGACCCTGCTGGGAGGTCTCAATCTTAGCACGCCCTTCATAAATCTTATTATGAGTGGATACGCACCAGGCGTCCTGTTTCCCCAGCCTTCGTGACAGGCTGAAATTGCTGATAGGAACACCTTAATTGTTGAGAAAGAACGACCTTTTTCCAGTAAGTCCTAGAGAAAAGTCAAGAGCTAAGCCAGGTCACATGAATAAGAAATAATATTTCTTTCTGTGCACCAAGCCTCAAAAATACGTAATTTTTGTGCGTAGACTGTGTTGATAAAGCTCGGGCATGTTGAATGGTTTTTACCACATTTTACGGCAGGCCTGATGCCACGAGCTTGTTCCTTTCTGCCACCAAGCTGAACATTTTTACAGCTCCCAGCTTAAACGGCGAGACTGCTCCTTCTGGTGACGTAGTGCGTCCCTGAAGAAGGGCAGTTGGTAGAACCAGTTCTCTTCCAAGTGCCCTGGATTCTGTGATCCCCTGAGGGTCAACAATGTTAGGGAGCGGGACTTTTTGCAGATGTGCCGCCATACTACTCTGATCAAGAGTGTTCGAGGGCAGAGGTAATCTCTTGTCATTATTAGACAAAAGTGGAACAGAATGTCTGTTTTTCCTCTTTTTGTTTTGGGTCATGTGACTGAGGAGCTGCGAGTTTTGTAAACGAGCATATCTTCTGACCCCAGTCCGTTTCCTGGATGGGTCTGGTTTACTGGTCTCCAGCCTTAACAGAGTGCTGGAGCCAGACAAACTGCCGGGGGTCTATGTTTCACCCGGTGGGGGATATTGTTTAAGAGCAGAGCTGAATCAGCACAGTGAATATGGTCACGTGCTACAGGATCACTGCCTGAAAATTGCGTGTCGTCCATCAAAGATAAGGCAGAAAGCCGTAGCGTGAGAACGATGAGATGGTTCTTTGTGCTTGGTAGACTTTAAATTGGTTGGTGACAGAGAGCTCAGTTCCCTTCGATTAAAAGGAAGAGGAATCTGATTCAGCCTTGGTTTGTTTACACACACAGCTGTTTGATCACAAACGTCTTTGTAAACGTGTGAAGCCTGTGGTCGCCTGTGGGCTTCTGCCGTAGCCCCCCGACCCTTACTGGGAGTCGTTGAATGGGTGTCCAGGAAAGTGGCTCGTCAGATTCTGTCGGCGCACCTCCCTGGGGCGCGGACATGTCACGTGTTTGCTTGGTTTGTGTATTGTCCGCCCCGTGGTTCACAACGGAGCGGGGGCTGGAGCACGTGACCCCCCCTCACCTGTCTCCGTGAGGGGTGTGGGGCCTGCTTGTAGATGCCTCTGTGCCTGTCCGCTACACACGAAACAGAGGCACCCTGCTAGGGCTTATCGATTAGGGTAACATCCCGTGACCCATGAGGGAGGGGGGGGAAGTGGCCCCCTCCCTTTATGTCGGCTGGCAGGCCAGAGGGATCCATTCTGCTGAAGTTATTGTGTTTGTTGTTGGGTTTTTTTATGAGTCAATAAAACAGAGAGGGGCTGTTGTTTTAGCTTTATTCGTGCTTAAGTGTAACAACATGTTTGATTTTATGTCACTCACAGCAGGAAAAACATGATTTGTACATGCAACAGAGTTACCAGCTTTTTGTACCGTGCTACAAATAAAGTCTGGACATGAAAGGATCATTCCCCGTACCAAGTGGGCGGGTAATCGTGTAAAATCAAGACGTGGACCTGGTTCATCAGGCACGTTTTTGTCTGGTGTCCCGGTTCATCGAGGAGGCCCTGTGTCTGACCGCCTGGCGAGGGACAAACCTGTTTTTGCTCCAAGCATGTTCGGTTCGAGGTGGGCCCGGCGGTTGATTCTGCCGGTGCTCGTCCTCGTACGCTGGTCACTTTTGCGATGGGGCCCGTGTTGCTGAGCGGTGTTGAGGCTGTGCAGGTCTACCCCCAGCAGACTCCCTGGGAGGGGGTGGGCGAAGCTTCTCCTGGGAATGCCCACCCGGAGAGCTTCAGCCTGTTTGTGCCTTTGGTCCAGCTTGGTCTGAATTCGATCCAGAGCTTTCCCAAACAATCCCGTCGGTTCTATCGAGTGGTGAAGTAAAGGCACCTTTTGACCCTTTGGGAGATCGGTTAAAGTCATCCACAGATGGCGTATTGCGATGACCACTTCGGCCATGCCTTTGCCTTGAGCAACAGCAGCTGTCCCCATCATGCGGAGCACAAAGTTTGTTGCCCTGCGGGCTTCATCCAGCAAGTCAGCGGTAGCTTGCTTGTCCGTTGTTACCTGGAGCTGTTGCAGTTTTTCAGCCAGGTAAGCCTGCATCAACGCGGACGCGTTCAACGCGGACGCGTTCATCGAGTGCGCCGTGAGTCCCTGAGCTCTGTAGCATTTTTCGAGCAGAGAAGCTGAAGATCGACAGGCTTTGCTAGGGAGAGTTGGTTTTGTCCCGGATGACTTGGGAGCCAGGTGAGACGCCAGCATGTCCTCAATTTGAGGCACGTTAGCTATTCCCACCTCATCCACCCCGTCCACGTCGAGAAACTGCGAGAGTGGTAACAGCATGGGAGCTCGGGGCTGAGCCCAGGTGCGAGTCAGCTCTGTGAGGAACTCCGGGATCACGGGCATCCTTTGCCTCGTGGCGGCCTGCTGCTTGGAGTAAAAATAGTTTCCTGCCAGCCTCGTGACCTGTTGACGAGGCGGAGGTTCTGGCCATGGGATGTGTAGTGCGTCCGCTGCTCTGTGACACAGGTCGAACAGAGCAGGGATGGAAAAGTCAGTTTCCGGGAGCACAGGTACCGGGATGCAGGAGAGGTCTTCTCCCTGTTCCTCGTATTCGACGTCTGCGTCCTCCGCAGACTGACTGATGTTAGACAGGTAATCTCTAAAAAAAAAAAATTAAAAAATATTGTCCCCTTGCTTCTCCCGCTGGTAAATAAGCATTTCTAAAAAGCCACAGTGACCCGCCGTTAACCAGCCAATAAAAACAGAGTTTTTAATCAGCCAATGAAGTTGTGTTCCAGTTGTCCTCAACAGAGCTTCTCACGCCCAAACCCACGCCCCCGCCTGTCCCAGTCCCAGCGCCGCGCACATTCTCGTTCAAAGGATTGGAAAGCGATGCAGGACTGTTTTGTATGTGACACAAATGTATTAAATTCCCCTTCTTCATCCCTGATATTGACTTTTTTTTTTCAAAAGTCAAATGATCGCTTCCTTCGCCGCTCTGCACCGCTCCCTCCGCTGACTGCAATGAATGAGAAAATGAATTTGTCACGAGTGAATTAAAATCGGGTTCAACGTGGCTACCTGAGGCTCTGTAGATTTCCTGGTCTTCTGGTGTGTTGGACCAGCGCTCCATGGTTTTATTTTATTAGAATGTTTTATTAACATATAAACACAGAATATTGCAACGGCTCCGAGAGGACATGCAGTGGAGGCGGAGCTGATCTCAAGTTCAGCAGACCATGGGGGAGCAGAGCCATATATGGCTCTGAGGGGGAGGGAGCAGAATGCTTTTCCCTGTTGAAAATATTTCTAAGTGCTGCGCTCTACAGAAAGATACATATAGCACCTGTAAATCTGTGAAAAAGAAGATAATCTGTGAATTACTATTCTCACCTTAAACAAGTGTTGAATAAGTAATTAATTAAAGTAGAAGCGTGTCAGTTAAACTGTCCTACGTCTTTTACAGTGGTAACTGGTCTAGATGGAAACTGATGCTTTAACCATTTAAAGAAATTGAAGTGACATTCATGTTTACACTTATCTTTGCCAAAAGGCTCCTCAGTTGGACTCTTGTTGAGTTCAGGAATAACTTCTATTAAACTTTGCATAAAAAAAGTTATTCACATTCACACTTCAGCTATACTAATCCTGTTTAATTTGCAGCACAAACATTCATCACTAACAAAACCTAGGAACAATTTTCAGTGTATTTTGTCATCAGAGACATGGTGATGATTTATGTGAGAGTTTGCACCATCTCCTTTTGTCTGCAGGGACTTTTTTTTTAGGAAACTTCACCTCACAATAATCATATACTTTTTTTCCTGTCAATCTTCCAGGTACACAGAAAACTAATTGCAGTTACCGGTAACTCAGCAATAGGTGTGTCAAATTACCTGTTTTTGGGTTGATAGCGAAGAAGTTCTGAGGGTTGCCAGCGCTAATGCGGTAACTCAGTTGGCTGGGTGTGGATGTGCGATCGGGGTCCTTAGCCTGAATACGAATGACTGACACATCCTTTGGAGAGTTCTCCATGATAACTGGGTGGTAGATTGGATCTGAAGTTAGGGGAGCATTATCATTAACATCTTCAACCTGAGGGAGGACAGAGTGAAGAGAATAAAAAAGTTATACAAGGGATATGCCAATGTCCCTCATCACCAAGGGATTTGAATAGAGAAAGTTTGTAGTTTTTGAAATGAGTGTTTCTCCAAACTGACATTTTTTAAGAGGATCTTAATGTTTTTGATGCAAGATATTTAAGTAGGTTAATGTTACACTATGTAAAAACACATTTTTTATTTTTTTTTGTTCATCCAAGGCAGCACAAAGCAATGGATCTTGGTGAGTGTAGGGAGCATAGCAGAGCTAAGGGGCAGCCAATTGTGATCCCAGCAGCTTCTAAATTTCCCTGAAGGAATATTTTCATAGGATCAATAAGGATCTCTCTAATACAACCCTAATCATTTGAGGAAACTATACTTTCAAACAATATAAAAACTTGAAAGCATAGTTTCCTTAAAAATAGTAGTGGCCAATATACTGTATATGCATATGGTGGTAGCCATCTTGGATGTGACATGGCACCCAGCTTTTGATAGAGACCGTTTCTATGCCTAGATGCAATAACACAGCAAAATTGAAGTCAGTTCCCCACAATTTTCTTATTCATCAAGCTCACAAGATTAATGGACATATATGGCAGCAGCCACCTTGGATTTTGAAGTGACAACCAGATTTCTAAAAGGAACCTTTCTTACACCTAGATGCAGCCACACACCAAAACAGAAGTCCCACACATTTATTTTCGAGCTATCTTGCTCACAACACTGATGTTGTGACACATGCACGGATGGAGGGATGGACAAACAGATAGATGGAAAGTGTTGTCAGAACAGTCCGTTTCCAGAGTGAGTGGGGTCTGCAGTGGTGCACCTGGCCTTTCTGTACTGTACCCAGCCATCAAATAGGAAGACCAGATCTGGAAGGGGTGTACTTCCTACAATCCACTGAGCCGCTTCACCACCTGTGCCAGATCCTCCTTGTCCTGTGCAGTGCAGCCCCTTAGCACACTGAAGCACTGAGACAGAGGGTGCTCTCTCGTGGCTCTGTAAAAGTTTGCGAGCAGCTGAGAAGAGTCCAGCCCATTTCAACCACCTTAGGAAAAAAGTCTATTTGGCCATCCTCACCAGGTGGGAGGTGTTCAGAAGGCCCACCCACGCCTCTTCTTTCTGAGGACACTGTAGAAACACCAACTTTTCACGGCTGTCCTGGTAAACTTCCACAGCTATTTGATAGAGTATCCTGACCAGTAACATCACCATATGATTCAGGAACTGCACTATCACAAACTGCAAGGCACTGCAGCAGGTCATGAAGACAGCCCATTACATCATAGGGTTTCCACTTCCATTCATTGCAGACATCCAGAGGAAACACAGTCTGCACAGAGATTGCAGCATTATCAAGGACTCTTCTCACCCTGCCCATAAACTATTTACTCACTTGCCCTCCGACAGGCGCTTCGGAAAGCTTCCAGACCAAAACCAGCAGGCTAAGGAACAGCTATTTCCCCAGAGCTGAACACTGTCACCCGTTAACCCGACCCCCAATCTCTCCTCTTGATTTTAGACTGTACTACAGTATTCACATTGCACATACCACTGTATATTATATTTATAAACTATACTGTACACAACTCAAGATGCACACACCCATCCATCTCGTTTATTTTATAACACTTTAATCTGTAGATAGGTCTGTAGCACATCAAACTGTATATTGTGTTTATAGCACATTCATATATTATCCACCCTACCCACATATCTATACTGTATATCATGATCATAATATAGTGATACAATAATGCTTTTCTGCACTTGCTGTTTATTGCACTACTGGCTAGATGCTAAACTGCATTTTGTTGCCTTGTATTTGTACATATAATGTTAATAAAGTTTAATCTAATATAACATAATCTAAAGTAATCATCCCTATTAGAGACAATACCAAAGGGACTGTTGCTACCACTAAACAATTTTAATAACAACTCAAGAGAATCTTCACCAGCATTTAATAACAACTATTTTATATCCATTTATGCAAACACTATTTTAAACCTTTACATTGGTGTCAGTTTTATATTATGGTACGTGCATTTACAAAGGACTGATTCTTTTGTAAGCACAAGAAGTGGTAGCAGAAGCTAGATGTAGACAGCCTGAAGCACTTCCAGCAGATTTTTCATAATATTTCTACCAGAACAAACGTGTAACGTAAAACTAACAGTAATATAAAGGTTTAATCCGATCTGCTATGATTTGTTTTTAGCTTTGAATTGTTTTACAATAATCTACGTTTTTCTTGACGATGCAAAGATTAGCTGTTAGCTAATTCATCACAATAGGCCATATCTACATTGGATACTATTTTAAATATTATATATATTATATATGATATATATTATATTATATATATTATATATATATATTGTATATTATTATATTATATAGATAAACTATTTTAAATACTGTATATCCAAAATACATTACGGCAAAGACTGGTTCATCCCAAAGATCCATTCCCCGGCACAAACAGAGTAATATTGTGTATGCTGTTCAGTGTCAGGAGGGCTGTGATCAGTCTTATATTGGGGAAACTA
The DNA here is from genome assembly GCA_038048925.1 of Garcialebias charrua. Classification (NCBI taxonomy): domain Eukaryota; kingdom Metazoa; phylum Chordata; class Actinopteri; order Cyprinodontiformes; family Rivulidae; genus Garcialebias; species Garcialebias charrua. The sequence continues at coordinate 42,925 of JBBPBX010017912.1, forward strand.
AACAGCCACTGGCCAAAAGGATGGCCCAGCACAGAAGATCAACATCATCAGGTCAGGACTCTGCGGTCTACACTCATCTCCAGGCCAGCGGTCACTCTTTCAGGGATGAAGATGTTCACATCCTTGATAGAGAGGAACGATGGTTTGAGAGAGGAGTAAAGGAGGCCATCTTTGTGAAAAGAAACCGTCCATCATTAAACAGAGGTGGAGGCCTCCGGGTTCAACTGTCCCCCTCTTACAATGCTGTTATTGCTAGTATCACTCAGCCCTCTGTGAATAGCAAACAACCATCAGGGTGCTAACGATCCATCGTCAGGCTGATGGTCCTCCTTGATCATGTGAGCAGCTGGTTTCGGCTGTCATCAGCCAACTGGTTGATCCACTGTGAGAGGGTGCTATTTATAAGACTGAGCTGAATACAGCTTCTCAGACTGAGGAAGTCTTTCGGACGAAAGACGAAACGTTTCTACAGTTTTTTTGCTTTGTTTTGTTTTTTGAATGTCCAGAGGACCAGACTTAGCTTTTTTAGATAGTTTAAATATTGTTTCCCTCCCTTTAAATAGGCTTGATTATATTTTCATATTTATTTACAAGGGCTGTAATACCTATCCCAGGACAATAGGTGTCAAGAACATCTACATCAGGGTAAATTAAAATACTCTACAGATTTTTAAAAAAAACATGCTTAGCTAGGCCCAAACTCATGTTTTTCTATTTGAGTAAGATTTTTGTCCTCAGTTAATAACTACCAGTACTTCATCAACAGTTAAAAGTTTTACAGTGGCAGAAGATGTACTGTAAAATGCTAAACATATGTAGAAAGATTATACTGTATACATGACTTTACATCTGTTTGAGATTTCAGTGCCCAGGATGGTAGTAAGCATGCGCAAAATAGGCTGCTACGTCATTGCTTCTAAAAGGTTACATGTTTCCCTTCCAAACACAAGCAACAACAAAAAAGAGATTTAACAGTTTCCACTTTGGAAAGTGTTTTCACAAATCTGTTTTTCTCACCATAAACTTTATGTTGACAAGGGGTGCTAATGAAGAAAAAAAATTACATATTTTCACATTTCCAGAGTAGTTTAACTAAAATCTTAAATTGTATTTCTCAAAACTGAGGTAATTCAAAGAATGATCTACATCATGTAATATGATTTCATCCCCTTTACACAGAATTGCACTACAAAAAAAAATCCAAGCCATCTCTTAACTGACTGATAAAGCATGACCTTCTAATTTGATTTGCATGTATGCATGGGGAAAATGTATTTGCTGACTCCAGAGTGCTTGCTAATGAAGCTCAGCCTGCATCTGGGTTGACCTGGTATCAATCACAACATGTAAATTTATTTACCAGAAAATGTCATAGGTGCCACACTTTAAGAGCACTGTGAATTAATTTCCCTTTCTAGCAGCTCAGATCAAGAATATTTACAACAAAGAGAGAGCTGATTGAGCATTTGCTGAGAGGCACAGAGAGCCAAGATATTTCAACTGGTGAACACGAAGCACCTGCTCCTGATTAATCTATCAGGTTTTGCCTTTGATGAAAACACCCGTTAAAGCAGCCAATCAGATCAAATCACTTGAATATCCCAAGGCCATAAAAGGATGTTTCTTAATATTGTGTGCTGATGTGTTTGTACCCAAGGGGAGAGCAGAAGTGTAACAGTGATGTGTTTGAGCTTTTAAACAATGCATTGTTTTGTACCCAAGTAAAGCAGAAGAAAAGACATGCAATGTATTGGTTGCTTCACATATGTCATTGTTTTTGCTATTAAATTCACATTTAGTTCGAAATTCTTACAAAGAATAAGTAATAATAAACATTGCCTAAAGTTACACATTGATAAACTTTGAACTATTATTACTAAAAATATAAAGACCCTAACTTTTCTAATTTGTTTATACAATAACTTATGTATACAAAGTTGGCCTATTTATGTGTTAAATGTATTGGGCATACAATTGCCATATATTTTAAATCAAGAAACGTGCTGTGGATAAAACGTTTCTAATGTTTCTGTCTGTTTAAATTATAGTTTGAGCCCTATTTAGTCAATGCGGGATAACTAACGCGCGGAACCATCTTCTGCCACCAGTTTGAATGACTGAAAAACAAAAATTACACAAATCCAGGTAAATTAAAATTTCACAGATTTAATCATGTAACAAATCATATACTGCTTGAAACTTTAATCATGCCTGTGCAATAATCAGAGAAGAAAGCAGAATTTGACATAATGCACAGGCTGAATGAAAACAATTAGAAAAGGTCATAAGTATTTAACCAGCATGAGGGTCCGTGTATCTTTTGGTCATTGGATTTTGGTTTTCAAAACAAAATCGAAAATCGAAAAACGGATGTTTTTTTGTTTTTTCGTTTCAAAAACAAATAATGAAAATCGAAAAACGGATGTTTTTTTGTTTTTCCGTTTTTAAAACGAAATTAGAAAAACGGAATTGCTAAAAATAAAAAAAGGGTGCGATTTGGTTTTTGCGTAAATACGGTTGTCGTTTTAATTTGTAGCGATACCGGAAATGACGTACCGGAAGTCGCCAAATATATATATTTTTTACAGCAGATGAAGACGGAATAAAAACAAAACATTCCTAAATGGCAATGGCTGCACTTGAACCGTTTTCTGCATTGATTATCGAACTTTTTGAGAGAGGAAACCACACTCTGAAATCAGTAATGTTTTGCGTCGCCATGGAGCTCCACATTACTCGGTAATGAGTGTCAGAAGGTTTTGTATGGAGCAAAACTTGCGAAGACACAACAACGAGTTGGACGCCGATTTGGAACGTGCTGTACTTTCTTCAGTTTTCCAAGTATGTACCAAAGTTTATGGACAATATACTGCGATAAAATGAGCGAAACTTGTAAATACAAGCTAGCTGACGTTAGCTTTCTCTAAGCATTGTGTAAACATGGTGCGTTACAATAATGGACCAGCAGGGGTCCTCTTGCAGGCCAAAAAATATATAAAATAATGAGAGAGGCATAATTATTAACAATGTACATTTATCTCGTACCTATTACCTTCACGTACCTATAATACATCCAGAATAAATATGTCATAGTTTTAATTTAGATTTTGGGGTAAACAGCAATTCAAAGTACTTCAAAATGCTAATTTCAGTTTGCTTATCTATAACTTCTATTGAAAATGTTGATTGATTGAACAAAAGTGTGTGTGTATATATGCTTACACACATACATACACACACACACACATATATATATATATATATATATATATATATATATATATATATATATATATATATATATATATATATATATATATATATA
>JBBPBX010017913.1:7465-46249 GCA_038048925.1 Garcialebias charrua
TTCAGCAGCAGAAATAAACGTTGTGTGAACGCTTGTGAAGCATTCACACTATTGAGATCCTGTTTCCACTTCTGAATTCTTCCGTTTTTCTACGTTTTTCGGCATCTTTCACGTTCCACAATTTCTTGTGCTATTTCAACAAATCATAAATCAAAACGTTCAGCTTGTTCAGGACAATCCTGCTATGACTTTTGTTATTCGCGCAACTTTAGCTTTTTGAAATACAGGTGGTCCTCGACTTACGACGGCCTCGACTTACGACGTTTCGCGGTTATGAACGCCCTCCCATTGAAAAGCATTGTTTCGAGTTACACGGTTTATGCGCCTTTACACCAAAAAATACGGTACCGAAACTCAGCGGAGTCGGAAATTTACAGGACGGAGGGGGGAGAGTGTACCTTAGCGGCCACGGGCGGAGGATTAAATCTGAAAATTACAGGAGACATCATTGTTTACAGGCAGACCGGGGCAGAGGAGGTTATAGGGGTTAACATGCTAACAGACCTTACTGTAAAACTCTGGACCGCGAGTGGAAAAGTGCAGGAGACCTTTGTTTGGACCGGAGGTTTACAAGGCAGAGAGGCTACAGCTGAGCAACGAGCTAACATGCTAACAGGCGGAGGAAGGCTTCACCAGCTCCCAGTAGGTTATTAACTCTTTTTTTCCTTCATTTTGGCTCCAAATGTATGGAGCTAACATGCTAACAGGTCCTTACTGTAAACAGTCTGGACCGTATGAACTTCAGGCAGCCTCAGATGTTGGAGGGACACCGAGCTAACATGCTAAGAGGCAGAGGAAGGCTTCATCAGCATTCCAGTAGGTTATTAACTCTTTTTTCTCTTCATTATGGCTCCGAATGTATGTGTTTTTTAAAATAATTATGTAGGGTAATGTGTTAGGATAGGCTAAGTGTTATAGGCTAAGTGCTTGGTAAAATACAGTAGGCTACTGTACGTATGAGGTGCCGTTTGGACGTATGTTCCGACTTACGATGATTTTCGAGCTACGACGCAGCGTAGGAACGGATCTCCATCGTAAGTCGAGAACTACCTGTATTTAGCCTTTTCTGATAGTTTTTTTCTTCCCTCATGGAAAATGAATTGAGCTCATTTTACCTCCTTCAAATCTTTGGATCTGTTTACAGCCTTTTACTGCTCTTGTCACATTTTGTTCTGGTTCAACTTCTTTGTGCAAATAAAAAAAAAAAATCAGCTAATTTCAGCAGTTTTGTGCTCCTTTCTGCTAACTACAACATTGTTGTGCTTCTTCTAACTTATTTCTGCTCTTTTCAGCTGATTTCTGCAAGTTAAATCTTTTTCAGTTTTTTCAGCTACCTTATACTGTAGCTGTTTTTAGGCTAATTTTAGCCTTTTCAGCTAATTTCATATTTTTTTGCGCTCATTTAAATTTTTTCCAACCCAATTCAGCAAAAATGTGCTCTCTCCACTTCCTTCTGCTAATTTGAGCTTCTTTCTGCTATTTTAGCTACTCTTCAGCTGCTTTTGTGTTCTAGAATTGCGCCGCTCAAGGCAGCTACATGCTGGAGTAGCCCTCTTACTTTCATTCTGAGATTTTGCTTTTCAAAACTTTAATTACTTTTTTTTTCCAGATGATTGTTTTATCTGGTTTTGGATGCTGTGCAGCTGGAAGAATTTTTACAGAAACCTTTTTACTTTTGGACATTTGTCATGATGCGTAACTATGACAACAAGGTGGCTTTCTACAACTGGGAGCTGCTGATTAACATCTCAAAAGCTCAAACATTACCTCAACTACAACCCCAAATTCCAAATGAGTTGAAAAGGAGGTATCGTGGATACATTCCCATCTACCTGGAGGCAGTGCTTGAGTGCCAGACCGCAGAGATCTTGGAGGTGGCGGGAAACGTGACTCGTGACGGCGGGAAGACCTAAATCCTCGGCACCTGCAGTTTTGTCAGTGGTGACGAGGGGCTCGGCAGGCTGCTGGGAGGAATCGCCATCGCTCGAGGAGGAATTCTGTCCGGCATTCAGGTGGTCCTGCTGCCCAAGAGGACCGAGGGGTCTGCTGGGTCTGGGTAGATGGATTGGCATCTGCAGCCAGTTGATCCACTGTGGGAACAAGAGAGCATCCATCACATATAGCAACTCTAATGAAACCAAGATGATGAGCTACAACAACAATTAATTTCCTTTTGGGATTAATAAAGTTTTTTTGTGCTCATTTCAGCCTTTTTCAGATAACTTCCACTTTTTGTGCTCATTTCTGCTTTTTTCAGATAACTTCCACTTTTTGTGCTCATTTCTGCTTTTTTCAGCCTAATTGGGCAAACATGGGTTCTTTCTGCTTTCTTCTGCAAATTCAGGCTTGTTCTAGTGATTCAGCTACATTTTTAGCAAATTGTAACTGTTTTCAGATAAATTGGAAAATGTATTGGTAATTTCTGCTACTTTCAGCCTAATTAACATATTTCTTCTAATTTCAGCTTGTTAAGCTCCTTTCAGCTTTGTTATGCTAGTTTTAGTTTTTAACTGTTTTATGCAAATTATAGCCTTTTCAGCTAATTCCATACTTTTTAGCTCATTTCAGCTCTTTCCACTTCCTTCTGTTAGTTTAAGCTTCTTTCTGCATTTTCTACTGTTCAACAATTTATTTAGCTAATTTAAGCTTTTTTAGCTAATGTCTTCATTTTTGTGCTCATTTCTGCTTCTGTTTTTTTCTGCTGATTTAGGCTTGTTCTTCCACATCATCTACTTTTCTTCTACAGTTCTTCTACAAAAAGCATTCACAATGCATTTTCGCAGGAAATGTAATTTCTCTAGTTCACATCTAATCTGCAAACAGATTGGATTTCTTTTACAAAGGGAATGTGGATAAAGTTGATAGTCAACTGGAAAAGTGTTCAACCCTATGGAGATTTGTTTGTTTTGTTTGTTTGTTGTTAACTTCTGCATGAACGTCTTTTCACCCCCTCAAAGTTAATTGTCTTCAAAGCCAGCTGTTACAGCTGTTACAGCAGCGAGTTTCTAAGGCGATGGGTGAGTCCAACCACTGGAATTTTAGCTACATGTATTTTTTTTTCTTCAAGTTTGATAGGTGTTGCTTGTGTGCAACATTTTTGAAATCACGCCAGAAATTCTCAGATGGATTGCGGTCTGGAGCATTTGGTCCATGAACTAGTGGAGCGTTGCTTCAGTGATGTGTTCAGGGTCGTTGTCCTGTTGGAAGCTGGACCTCGGTCCCAGTCAGAATGCTCTGGAATACCCTTGGTGTTTAGTTTATGCTGTCTCTATTTCCTTTAATTCTGACCAGTTCAACAATAAAAACATGCCCACAGCATGATCCTGCCACCGTCATGCTTCACTGTGAGGATGCTGTTCTCATCATGATGAGAGGTGTTTGGTTTGTGGCAGACGTGATGTTTTCCTTGATGGTCCCAGAGTTTCATTTCAGTCTTTTTTATTTTTTTACCTTTTGACTAACTCAAAAGGATCTGACTAATTTTTTTAAGCAACAGCTTTTTCCTGCCACTCTTCCATGAAGCCCAGCTCTGTGCAGCTTCCATCTTATGGACAGATCCTGCCCAGTTATCTCTGGCAACTTGGTTGCATCTCTGATAGGATCTGTGTATTTTTTATTACTTTTGATAATTTTAGCTCATTTAGTTTCATTTTATTTGTTTTACTTTGTATGTGTTTCCTGTGTTGGGGTTCTGTTGTGTTTTTAGTTTGGACTGTCAGTTCTCTGCTCCTCTGCTCCACACTCACCTGTTCCAGTTTGTGGAGCAGGTGAGGTGTTTGTAATTTGGTTCAGCTTCAGCTACATGTTCCCTTTGTCTCGGTTCCTGCAGCAGTGGAGCAGTTGGCACGTTCCCACGCCTTGTCCAGGAACTTCAGCTCCAGTACGAGACTCTGACTCGCAGCGTGCTGCCACATCAGCTTCTTGTTTTCCATCAGAATAAAGTTTAGTTTATTCTTGACTTGAACTTCTTGAGTCACGTCCTTGGTCCAAAACTCTCCGTATGTCTCCGTTTGTGAGTTTTGCTGGACGACCCTTTCATGGCAAGTTTGTTTTGGTGTCATCCTTTTTCCATTTGCAACTACAGGTAGTCCTCGACTTACGCACGAGTTCCGTTCCTATGCACTAACTGTGTTTCCATCTATTTTCAATTCGAATTTTGAGCGAATTTTTGAAATTTCGCAAAAATGTAAATAAAAATTAATGCGAATCAGAAGTGTTTCCATTAACTGGCTTGAAGCGCATCCACCAGGCCATGCAAAGCGGCATTACGTCAGACGTCAGCGTCATTGCTAGGTTGGAGCAGTGGGTGGGCATCTCAGGATCAGCCCTAAACTGGTTCAGATCCTACCTCTCTGACAGGTCTTTTTGTGTGTCCATCAATGATTTTACTTCTGCAGTGGCGGCTCTTAAATGGGGGGTTCCGCAGGGGTCCATCCTGGGTCCTCTCTTGTTCTCCTTATACCTGCTGCCACTCGGTGCTATTTTCCGGAAACACAATATACCTTTCCACTTCTACGCTGATGACTGTCAAATCTACTTCCCCCTAAGACAAAATGGTACAGGCTCTATTCAACCTCTGCTCGACTGCCTGGCTGACATCAGGGACTGGATGGCTTTAAATTTCTTAAGCTTCAATGATAAGAAGTCTGAAGCCATATTGTTCCTTCCCAATGACACAACCTCAAACCACTGCATTGACCTGTCTGCTCTACCCCTGTCCGAAAAACAAAAAGTCAAAAATCTGGGAGTGATAATGGATCCTTCCATGAAACTCAACAGTCATGTAAACATGATCGTCAAATCCTGTTTTTTCCAGCTGAGGCGTCTGTCTAAGCTGAAGCCCATATTATCCAAAAAGCACCTGGAGACAGTGATTCACGCATTCATTACATCTAGGCTTGATTACTGCAATTCACTTCTGTTTGGCGTCAGTCAAGCCACCATTGCACGATTACAACTGGTTCAGAACGCAGCTGCCCGATTTTTAACCAGCACACGCAAAAGAGAGCACATTACACCAGTCTTGGCCTCCCTTCACTGGCTACCGGTTCATCTTCGAATCCAATTCAAAATTCTCATGTATGTCTACAAATCGCTGAACAGTCTCGCCCCCGCCTATCTCTCGGATCTGATACACCCATATGTCCCTCCACGTGCTTTGAGGTCAGAGGATCAGGTACTCTTAATAGTTCCAGAAACTCGCCTTAAGCGCAGGGGTGACAGGGCGTTCTCTGTAGCAGGCCCAAGACTCTGGAACGAGTTACCGCTGCTCATCAAACAGGCCCCCTCCCTCTCGGTTTTCAAATCCCGGTTAAAAACTCACTACTACTCCATCGCTTTCAATGCCAGCTGATTTGTATTGGATCGTTTGATTTATGATCTGCAATGTTTTTATGTTTTTCGTGTTGTACTTCATTGTCTGTGTTGCCTGTTGCGTGTTTGTTTGTCCAGCACTTTGGTGTGGACTTGTTCCTGTTTAAAGTGCTTTATAAATAAAATGGTATGGTATGGTATGGTATTACGTCAGACGTCAGCGTTACGCATGTCTACAGTAAACAGGAAGTAGCGGTTGAAAACAGAACCCGACCACACATCTCGGCAAAATGGAGAGAATATTTCAGGTATGTGTTGCTATCGGGCAAGTTGTATTTATTCTGTCATGCCAACTAGTTTTAGCGATGTTACATGTTGTCCGGAGACGAAGTCACGTGACGTGAATGTTCGCTACGGCAGAACTGAGTCGGCAAATCTGTTTCCATCTCTCGTTTTGCACATCAGCTCTGTTTCGAAGAACCCAAAAACCACCTCAAGCGAGCGTATCAACTTTTTTGCAAATTAGAGGAAGTTAATTCGAATCGTGCCGTTTCCATTCAGCTTTTCTGATGCGATACTTCAAAATGCGCATCTAGAAACCTTGATGGAAACACGGCTAATGTTCGTAACCCGAATTTGCCGTAAGTCGGAACTCATTACACGTGGCGATCGTAAAACCAGATTTTCGCCGTAATTCGGAAAATGTATGCTAACGCTGCGCCGCACACCCGTTTATCGACATGAGACTGAACAAGCGTACATAATGGTCCATAAACATGCACAGAACTTTATTTACAAACAGTTAGCTAACACATTACACCACACATTCATCTATGAACACATACCTGTACAGTACTGCATTTACTGTACAGCACGTTTGTAACTCCGTTCGTAACTCCGTTCGTAACTCCGTTCGTAACTCCGAATTGCCGTAAGTCGAGGACTACCTGTAATGGATTTAATAGTAAAAAAAAATGCATTTTTAAAATTCAGCCCTGATTTGTACTTCTCCACAACTTTGTCTCTGATCTTTATGAAGAGTTTCTTGGTCTTAGTGCTGTCTCTTGCAGGTAGCTCATAGAACATCTGCCATTCAAGGACCTTGGGCAGTCTGTGTTGGTTTTAGAGCCAAATTCACAAATCAAAAGTTGCAAAACTACTCCAGCTTTATGATGAGCTGCCTGCTGGCTGCAGCTTTATATCTAAAAGCAATTGTGACATTGTCTCACATCACAAAAACAAACAAACAAAACAACAACAAAAGAATTGCACCATGTCTGCTGAACACAACTCATCATCAGCCAGGCTGCCCAAGTGCATTAAGTCCTGAGTTCAAAAGTTCAGAGCTTAATGCCACTGATCCTGTCAGTTTGTGAAACGCATTACCCACAAAGGTCCAAAATCTTCGGTGAAAAAGGCACGAGACGTGTTACAAGCAAGCAGGCGTGTGGACATGTTGTACATGCGATGGGAACAGAGCAGCTCCAGGTCAGAAGGCGTGACGGGGCATGATAATAGCTGCGAAGAATAAACACCGTAGGAGCGGGGCACCAAGAATGGAAACCAGCACGCTGGTCTGTGGGTCACACGGCCATACAAGGGCATCGGAGAGGCCGAGGGCCGTCGTAGTAGCTCTGCACATGCACTTACACATACTACTGTGGGTGTGTGCTTCTGTGGCGTTGGGAGGTGGTGGAGGGGGATTGAAGTGCCAGCTGGGCAGTTTAAAAATAGTGTGGCGTGGAGGACTGCGGCTGCACGGGACTCTAGGAACACATGACGGTCAGCGCAGCATTCGCTCACAGTTGATTTCTTTGTGATGAGTAAAAAAAAAGGTTGACTAAACTCAAAGGATGTCACTTTTTATCCAGAATGTGGTGCTGGAAGAGGCGGATGGAGCGTGAGCTGTTTGTGGGTCAGAGAGCCGCCTCAAAGAAAATGAACTGAAGAACATGGCGTGTTTGTCGGTGAGGCCGGCCCAGCAGAACCGCAGGGGGCAGTGAGGTGAAACGTGACGGGGATCAGACTGCCGGGATTTAAAGAGCACTGGAGTGACCTCTGTTAATGCACAGAGCGCAGTGGAGGGATGAAGAAGCAGAGGGAGGCTGCATGAACAGCTGCTGGTTGAAAATGACCCCCCACCCCACCCAGCACACCAAACATTCATGCAGTCAGTTTAGAATCTGTGCACACATGTGCACAAATATAGGTGTGCACACAGAAAATGCTCCATAAATGATATATGACTGAGTTTAATCTTGTGCACAAAGTAGCTCTTTCAACTCATGTAATCTCAGTTTGGATTAAAATGGATTATTGGATTATGAGGGCCTCCTCTTGGGAGGGAGAAATCCACACAGGCAGAAATAAAAGATGGGAAAAATCAAGAACATGGGACTCGTGCGGATTATATTTAATTGATTTTGTCCCATTGATACGCCATTTAAACTAATACTTTGTGACATCTGTGTGACCTGAATGTTTCTCCATTTTTATTTTCATTTGATTTAATTTGTTTAAAGAAATTAAAAGCCTTATGTATGGTGGCCCTGAGGTGTAAATGAACAACATTTGAAAAAATGGAATTACATTTGAAAAAACCAAATTACTTTAAGCCAAAGCGGAGTGGCTGGAATCACATTAGAAAAAACGGAATGACATTAAACCAAACAGGATTTTTTTTAAAACTTTATTAACAGCATAAAACCGAACAACAGAACAATATACAGTACACACACAACGGAGATACAGTTTGGCTTAATGTCATTCTGTTTTTATCAAATGGGATTCTGTTTTTTTCTAATGTTGTTGTGATTTTGTTGTTTTTGTTGTGTTTTTTCCAAATGTAATTCTGTTTTTTCAAATGTTGTTCATTTACACCTAGGGCCACCGTAGACCACCTGCTAAGATTTAAACTAAAATTATTGTATGCTGAGAAGGAATTTATTTTTATTTTGGTCAAATGTAACATGAATCTAAAGTTAATTCAGGACTTATCAGTTTGATTTGAAAAGTAATATTGACTTAAATGATTAAACTGAATTTGTCTTTCTATCCTACATGAAAATATAAAGCTCCCATGATGGGCAGTTTACTATCTCTTCACGGTCATGGCCTCTGGGAAATGTTTCTCATTGTTTCTCACAGATTCTCATCTTCTGGAATTCCCGCCATCCTATTAATATTCGTCAGTGTTTGTGCCGCGACTTCCTCCCCTGATGTGTCTTAATCCCATAAAACCAGGAACGTTGGATGACAACACAAACTTAAGTCACATGCCGTTGGTTTGGTTCACATGAATGTGGGATTAGTAACCTTGCAGAGGACAGTGTTTCAAAAATTCCAAGATTCCTGAAGTCACACGATAATATTTTCGAGTGCTCTCAGCACCAAGACACCCCTATATTTACAGGACAGCGGCAGGATTACTTCTCTTGAGGCAGATGTGATTCATGTGTTCAGTTCCACCTCCAGGTTCATGTCTCCATAAAGCAGACTGACAAAACCCTCCAGATTTATCCGAAGGGCTTCATGTCTGTTCACGTCAGCTTTTTACAAGTCACTGCGGCGACACTTCAAGACATGTTCTTGAGGAGTGAGCCAAATTTTTTTTTTCAAACGTCTTGCAAATAGCTCCTTAATTGTACCAAAAATGTGTGTCCTCTTGTACTAGGCTTATTTTTTTTAGCCGGTGTTCAGGTTCAACTGATGTGAACACAGTCACAGGGAACACAGGTAAATGAGAAGTTTTATTTTGAAAAACAGAACTGGAACTAAAAGTAAAGTCTGCAATAGGAGATGGAGCCAGAATGAGTATCCAGGTAAATAGTGAATTTTCATTCATTCATTCAACCTTTATTTAGTCAGGTAAATCTTATTGAGCTTCGAGGGCTCATTTACGAAAGCGACCTGCTACAAACTAAAGAATGATGAACAGCAATGGTACAAGTACATTAAACAATGGACAAAAGAAAAAGTAGCAAAAACTAGCAACTAGAATGATGATAGGTATTGGATTAAGGTAGTTTCTTACATTGCTTTCTCTTTATATGTCACTGGCGAGGCAGGTTTCTAACATTCGGACAGGTGAGATGTCGTCTTATGGGCAGGACTAGAGGGAAATGTTGCTACCGGTAAGCAAATAGGTACGAGCCTCCTATTGGATAATTACTGCATGGACGATTATCTTTCAGCTGGCAACAAGTTATTTAACCTCAACTGGTGCAATGAGTTGCTTCTCGTTTCTTAAACAACCATGTTGAAAGACACAAAAGATGTCAGTCTGTTTAAGAAGGGTCAAATCATTTGCATATATCAAGCAGAGAAAGCATCTAAGGAGATTGCAGAAACTACTAAAATCGGGTTAAGGGGGGCCGAGAAGGTGTAGGGGCAGGGCAGCCGACTCATGACCCGAAGGTCCTGGGCTCAATCACCAGTCATTGCACATCTCGTGGTGTCTCTGAACAAGACATCCAATCCTGACTTTTTCCCTGGGTGCTTACATAGCTGCCCACTGTTCTCCACCTGGGTGTATCCCAGGTGCAATGGGTTAAATGCAGAGAACAAATTTCATCTTTGTATGGGGACATACAATGATGACAACACGTAGCAATTTATTTATTAAGAACTGCCCAATGCATTATTAAAAATTGGAAGGAGAGTGGGGACCCATCGTCTTGGAGGAAGAAATGTGGCTGGAAAAAAATCCTGAAAGATCGTGATCGACAATCACTTAAAAGTTTGGTGAAATCAAATCGAAGAAAAACCACAGTAGCACTCAGGGCTATGTTTATTAGTGAATGTAAGAGCATTTCCACATGAACAATGTAAAGGGAACTTAAGGAATTGGGACTGAACAGTTGTGCAGTCTTAAGAAAACCATTAATCAGTGAGGCTAACTGGGAAAAAAAGGCTTCAATTTGCTGGGGAGCATAAAGATTGGACTCTGGAGCAATGGAAGAAGGTCATGTGGTCTGAGTCCAGATTTACCCTGTTCCAGAGTGATGGGAGCATCAGGGTAAGAAGAGAGGCAGGTGAAGTGATGCACCCATCATGCCTATAGTGCCTAGTCATAAATGCAAGATTTTGGTGAAAAATTAATGCAACACTGAATGGAAATAGATCTTGTGACATCGCAGAAGCTTATCGAAACAATGCCACAGTGAATGCATGATGTAATCAAAGCTAAAGGCGGTCCAACGAAATATTAGTGTGACCTTTGTTTTTGGTAGCAACCTTTTTTGGGGGCAGCAGTGCTGGGCAGCGCTAATCCAAAAATTAGTTCCGCTATTTCTAAAGCGCTTATTAATTTATTTAGGTCCGCAATTTCAAAAACGCTTATGTATTAGCAAAGCTAGTGGAAGCTAATGCTAATGCGCTAATGTGCAAATGGCGAACTACTTTTTTTAATCCAGCAGATTTTACCATTTCGTGAAACGGTCAAGCTCAGAAAAACCTTGTGCTATAAAGTCAGCTAAGAAATATATTTTTTCTCAGCAAAGAAATAATTTTTTTTACCGTGTTTTGTTGTAAAGTCCTTTGCTTCTGTGGTCGCCGCCATTTTGAACAGGGCAAATGGTGAGCTACTTTTTTAGACCATTTCGTGAAACAGTTAAGCTCAGAAAAAACCTTGTGCTATAAAGTCAGCTAAGAAATATATTTTTTCTCAGCGAAGAAATAATTGTTTTTACCGTGTTTTGTTGTAAAGTCCTTTGCTTCTGTGGTCGCCGCCATTTTGAACAGGGCAAATGAGGCGCTGACGCGTCGCGTAGGCCGCTGAGAAACATCCATAAGTTCACCCTCCATGTTAAAAACTCTTCGTCTGACTCTTCGAAAACAAGCAATAAGGCTGCAGAGTAACACACTGGCTGCTAACTGCTATAGAGAGAGCGCTCTCTCTAGCCCCCCTTAGGGCGGGGACCGCTTTTTTTCACGGACCACATCCGGCGCTGACAGGATATGGTCTGTGAGCAGTCGTCCGGTTGATTTAAGAGCCCGTAAATAAGTTTTTTCGTTTTTACTGATAGATAATTAGTTATTAGCGGTACTGCATTTTAAATAAAAATAGCGCAAATCCGCTTATGAATTATAAAAGTTAGTCAATCCGCTATAGCGCTAACAAATTGTTTAGGTCCGCTATCAGCGGATTAGCGCTCCCTAGCGGTCTGGAGCCCACCTTTGGGGCCAGGCAGTGTATATGGAGGCAGTTAGAGAGGACATGGAGGTAGTTGGAGTGAGGACAAAGTGAGATGGAGAAGGATGACTCACAGTGGCGACCCCTAAAGAGGGAAAAGCCAAAAGAAGAAGATGAAGAAGAAGAAGAAGAGGAAGGCACTTTGTGCTCTGGCACATATTTATAAAAGAATGGGCACCTTTGCTCTAAATGTTAGCAAAATACTTTACTGTAATATGGGCAAATTGTGTCATCAAAGAGGAAAAAGTTTGAGTTGGCAGTGCAGTTTGAGGCACATGTCTCCCTTTGAGCGGTTTTTGTAGATTAGATAAATGTGCAATTTTAGTTAGCACTCTTTAGCTGCTGCACAATTCAAAGGGGCTAAGAGAAATTGTTCCCTTACACCGTAGCACATTATTAAAGATGTCCATAGTTAAAACTGTAAGGCTACATTATTGAACATTCACTCAAAAGACAGACAGAGATAAACAATAATAATTTACCTTTTTATTCATTCAACCTTTATTTAGACAGGTTAATCCCATTGAGCTTCGAGGACTCATTTACAAGAGAGACCTGATTTCAACAAAGAATGATGACAACAATGGACAACAGCGACAATAATAGACAATCCTGAAAGAGGCATACAGGTTTTTTTATAATTTTTTTTACAAATTTAAATAAGATGGCAAAAAGGTAGCAAAAATAGCTAGATTATAAGGCAAATGGTGAAAACTAAAAACAGGAACAATTCTGCATTTGTACTTGCCATGAATTTAACAGATGTTTGAAGCCACTTAGAGAGGTCAAGGTCGAGAGCTTCAGATCTTTTTGCAAGATATTCCAGGAAACAGGAGCGGAGTAGGAGAAGGCCCTTTTTCCAAGTTCAGTTCTCACTGAGGGGACACTCCATGTAATAATGTCCTGAGAGCGCACGCTGTAGCTGCACTCATGTTGAGACATGTAGGAGGAGATGTATGAAGGCAGCAGACCAAAAAGTGATATGCAACTTTGTAATGCAGTCTGTAACTTTTCTAACAATATATTTTTAACATATTTCTTCACTCTGTCACTATCTACTGACAGACTGATGTTAGACAAAGTAATCCCTGAAAAAAACTATAGTCCCCTTTAGTGGTGTGGTCTACATGATACTCAGGTATATGGAGTAGGCTATACCCACTAGAAAAGCTTAAGAATTTCAGTATACCCATTTAAAAGTACCCAATAATACATGACATCATTAGGCACGTGTCATTGATAACATTAAACGTCAGTTAAACGCTTCCGTAACAATCTATCGGTATGCAGCGCTTTGCTTTGATACTGTAAATCTATAACATACAAAGCCAACATTTGTACAAAGTTTGTTCATTCATTTAAATATAAGCATAAGAGAAATCTGGAAACGTTCAATATGCTTAAAAATCAAAATAAATTGACAATTACATTGTTACAGTGTATACTTTGGTTTCTTAGCACAGTATACCCACTACAAAAATGTAGACTACGCCACTGGCTCCCCTTGCTTCTCTATCAGCATTTATAAAAACACTAAAAACACAGAGTGACCCGGACAATGACCAGCCAATAAAAACAGAGTTGTTTGTCACGCCCCAACCCATGCCCCCGCCTGTCCCAGCCCCAGCGCCGCGCACGTTCTCATTCAAAGGATTGCAAAGTGATGCAGGACTGTTTTGTATGTGACACAAATATATTAAATATCCCTTCTTCATCCCAGAGCTGGACTTTTCTTTTGTTTTTTTGCCAAAAGTCAAGTGATTGCTTCTTCCTTCACTGACAGGAATGCGGAAATGGATTTGTCACGAGCGGGAAAAAAACTCATGTCCAACGTGGCTGCGTGAAGCTCTGCAGATTTCAGGGTGTTTTTGTGTTGCTGGACCAGTGCTTCATGGTTTTATTTTATTTTTTAGAACGTTTTATTAACATATAATCACAGAACTTTGCAGCGCTGAGACGGGACATGCAGAGGAGGCGGAGCATTCCAGACATTCCAGACCACTGACAGAAATGAGGAAGTCACGAGCGAATTAAATCATGTCCAACGTGGCTGCGTGAAGCTCTGCTGATTTCAGGGTGTTTTTGTGTTGCTGGACCAGTGCTTCATGGTTTTATTTTATTTTTTAGAACGTTTTATTAACATATAAACACAGAATATTGAAGCGGCTCCGAGCGGACATGCAGCAGGAGGCGGAGCAAATCTCAAGTTCAGCAGAGCACGGACTGTGGCTCCTCCTCAGAGCCATATATGGCTCTGAGGGGGAGGGAGCAGAATGCTTTTCCCTGCTGAAAATATTTCTAAGTCCTGAGCACAACAGAAACTTACACATAGCACCTTTAAAGATGAAAATGTACCAGTGGAAGAGTCTGTGTAAAGTTATGATGTCCAGTTAACCAGTGAATACAGGGTGCAGTGGTGGGTACGGCAATCACAGCCAGTTATGAATCTTAGTGCACCATGATAGACAGCATCCAACATCTGCAGGGTGCTTGTAGGAGCATTCATGTAAATAATGTCACCATAATCAATGGAGGGAAGGAAAGTCACAGTTACAAGGCGTTATAGCATTCAGAGTTAGACAGGATGTGTTTCTGAAAAAGAAACCCAGTTTAACTTTCAGTTTCTGTACTAGGTTTTCCATGTGGAGCTTAAAAGAGAGATGCGAGTCGACCAAGATATTTATAGGAATCAACAAACTCAATAGGGACACCCTTTGAGGAAAAATCGGAGGAAGAACTGCTGGGACCAACTTCCTGTTGAAAAAAGTATCCCTTTGGTTTTATCAGCATTTAGGACAAGTTTGAGATGGAACAGATCAGACTGGATGATGTCAAATGCAGATTGCAAAAGCTGGAAAACCTTAACAACTGTTTTAGCTCGACAATAAACAACTAGGTGGTTCCCCTATTCAAAAAGGGGGACCGTAGGGTGTGTTCCAACTACAGTATAGGGGGATCACACTCTTAAGCCTCCCTGGTAAGGTCTATTCAGGGGTTCTGGAGAGGAGGGTCCGTCGGATAGTCGAACCTCGGATTCAGGAGGAGCAGTGTGGTTTTCGTCCTGGTCGTGGAACACTGGACCAGCTCTACACCCTCAACAGGGTCCTGGAGGGTGCGTGGGAGTTTGCCCAACCAGTTTACATGTGCTTTGTGGACTTGGAGAAGGCATTCGACCGCGTCCCTCGGGGGGTTCTGTGGGGGGTACTCCGGGAGTATGGGGTACCAGGCCCATTGATATGGGCTGTTAGGTCCCTGTACGACCGGTGTCAGAGCTTGGTCCGCATTGCCGGCAGTAAGTCAGGCTCGTTTCCGGTGAGAGTTGGACTCCGCCAAGGTTGCCCTTTGTCACCGATTCTGTTCATAACTTTTATGGACAGAATTTCTAGGCGCAGCCAAGGTGTTGAGAGGATCCGTTTTGGTGACCTTAGAATCGCTTCTCTGTTTTTTGCAGATGATGTGGTCCTACTGGCTTCATCAGTTCGTGATTTACAACTTTCACTGGAGCGGTTTGCAGCCGAGTGTGATACGGCCGGGATGAGGATCAGTTCCTCCAAATCCGAGGCCATGGTCTTGAGCCGGAAAAGGGTAGCATGCCCTCTCCGGGTCGGGGAGGAGGTCCTGCCCCAAGTGGAGGAGTTTAAGTATCTCGGGATCTTGTTCACGAATGAGGGAAAACTGGAGCGTGAGATCGATAGGCGGATAGGTGCAGCGTCCGCAGTGAAGCGGGCGCTGTACCGGTCTGTCGTGGTGAAGAGAGAGCTGAGTCAAAAGGCAAAGCTCTCAATTTACCGATCGATCTACGTTCCCACCCTCATCTATGGTCATGAGCTTTGGGTTATGACCGAAAGAACAAGATCTCGGATACAAGCGGCTGAAATGAGTTTTCTCCGCAGGGTGGCTGGACTCTCCCTTAGAGATAGGGTGAGAAGCTCAGTCATCCGGGAGGGACTCGGAGTAGAGCCGCTGCTTCTCCACATCGAGAGGAGCCAGTTGAGGTGGCTCGGGCATCTGGTTAGGATGCCTCCTGGACGCCTCCCTGGTGAGGTGTTCCGGGCATGTCCCACCGGGAGGAGACCCAGAGGAAGACCCAGGACACGCTGGAGGGACTATGTTTCTCGGCTGGCCTGGGAACGCCTTGGGATTCCCCCGGAGGAGCTGCTCCAAGTGGCTGGGGAGAGGGAAGTCTGGGCCTCCCTACTTAGGCTGCTACCCCCGTGACCCGACCCCGGATAAGCGGAAGAAGATGGATGGATGGATGGATGGATAAACAACTGTGTCATCAGCATAGAAATGTAAGGATGCATCAGGGATGCTCTGACCTACATTACATATGTAGATTGTAAAGAGGGTGGGTCCTAAGACTGATCCTTGTGGTACACCATTGTTGACTGTTAAATAACTGGAGGAAATACCATTACAGTATGTTGAACGCATTACATCTGAAAGACAGTTATGCTGCGTTCACACCAAACGCGTTTTGAGCTGCAGGAGGGAGCGGCCGGTTTACATGCAAAGTCAATGGGGGACGCGCCTCTAGGGGTCGTGCGTCGCGTCACGTCCGTTTTGAGCGGCGCGGAAGGGGCGGCAGAGCGTTTTCCGTTCATGCGGTGCCCGCGGCAGCCGCCGCCGCTCAAATTGAAAAAGCTGAACTTTCGCCGCTCAACGCGTCTTGACAACCAATCAGGGAGAGTCAGTTATATGACGCGATAACGAGGGGACGGATGTTGCGCAAGTGTGACGTATTGTTTGTGAGACACAGAAACAACCCGCAAATTTGTGTTCAAGTATGGAGGAGTTCAAGAAAGGAGAAAGAAAAAGGACCTTGCCTGGCGGAGTGTCAGTGAGGAAGTCGGGATATCGGGTAAGTTTTGAATTGTAAACTCCTCCCACACCCCGCCGCCACCGCCGCTGCTGCTTCTCGTTCCGGTCTGAACACCAGTGCGTCGAGGGCGTCCACCTTGAGGCGTTTCGCGCTTTTTGGCCGCTCAAAACGCATTCGTGTGAACGTAGCATTAGAGAACCAACCAATGGTATGATCTGAGAAACCAATTTCTGAGAGCTTATGACACAAGATGTCATGATCCACAGTGTCAAATCTTTAGACAGTTCTAAGAAAAGTGCAGCACAATAATCCTTAGCATCCAATGCTTCAACAACATCATTAAGAACCTTCAGTGAAGCAGTCGTTGTGCTGTGTTGTTTCCTGAAACCAGATGGGTGGAGATTATGTTATTATTATGTATTGATGGGTAAGATGTTAAATGAGTCCAGGTCATTTTTGATTTGAGAGTTTATCAGTTTTTCTAGAATCTTGGCTAAAATGCAGAGTTTAGACTTATGCTGGTGAAGATTCTCAGTCGTCCAGGACATGATAAAATCAAAAAAGGCGTTCAATACAGGATCAACTGGACTTTATTTGTTGCAGAAAACGTTTCGACTTCTGTCCAGAAGTCTTTTTCAATTCTGAATGAATGAAAGCTGTGAGAACGAGAAGTTTTATACAAGCCACGCACCAACATATGAAATTGGAAACTGAAATAACACCACAAAATACCTAACATGCCCATTCTATTTAAATTGACAAAACAAAACAACACATCACACCTGGGGGTTTGTAACACATACATGTAAATTGAAAGATCACACCTTAACAGTAGGAGGTTCCCTTGAGGTCTCTGGTAGAAGACACAAACTGTATGTAAATTGACACAAAACACCTCCCAAACAACAACAGAGGCTACTCAGAGAAACTTTGTTAGTCTTGTCTTGTCTGTAAATTAGACTAACAAAGTTTCTCTGAGTAGCCTCTGTTGTTGTTTGGGAGGTGTTTTTTGTCAATTTACATACAGTTTGTGTCTTCTACCAGAGACCTCAAGGGAACCTCCTACTGTTAAGGTGTGATCTTTCAATTTACATGTATGTGTTACAAACCCCCAGGTGTGATGTGTTGTTTTGTTTTGTCAATTTAAATAGAATGGGCATGTTAGGTATTTTGTGGTGTTATTTCAGTTTCCAATTTCATATGTTGGTGCGTGGCTTGTATAAAACTTCTCGTTCTCACAGCTTTCATTCATTCAGAATTGAAAAAGACTTCTGGACAGAAGTCGAAACGTTTTCTGCAACAAATAAAGTCCAGTTGATCCTGTATTGAACGCCTTTTTTGAGTTTAGACTTACTTACATTTCTCTAAAAAACAGTCTACAGCATTACACATTCAGGCTCAGTGGTTTTCTAGACCATCTCTGTTTTCGTGACTCTTTTTGCTTACCTGCTTCCAAAAAACACATTTAACACTCCATAAAACTGGTGTTGGCAAATCACGTCAGATCAAGCTCAGTGGCCTGGAGTGAATCACAGAGAGAAAAAGCAGCCTGACATTGTTGTGTCTGTTAGGAAACCGGCCTTGTGCCAAAGCACCAATAACCGCCGAGACGCACTCTGTGCAGGTTAACTGGAGCATCCTGCAGCCACATGTCACGGGATCAGCTGAATCAGACCTGCGGATCTGTGCAAAAAAAGAGGCAGAAACAAGTCTGTGAATGACAAAGCACGCTGCGTGTGTGTAGCTGTTTGTTCACAGAAGGGAAACTGGGGCATGCTTCACAGCTGAGTAGCGCGCAGGAGGCGCTGGCATCAAAAGTAGGCTAAATAATCGTCTCCAATAATCAAACAGTCTCTTGTTTATTGGAGGGATAGGAAAGAGAGATAGGAATGTCCATGTGACTAAAACGTGAGAGCAACGGCTCGCACATAAGCAGACAGGCTGTTGTCCCACTAACCTCGAAAGAATAAAAGAAGGACGGACAAAGCAGATGATTTGTGGTTCTAACTTATCCAATTTACAAATGAAAGGTTCAAAGTGTTTAGTTTTCCATGTTGTTTCTGCTGTTCGTTCTCTTCACAGCAGGTCCTCTATGCAAACTGATGCGATTCGGCCTCTGTAGCAGAAAGGGGGGGATTCCAGCAGCGGTCACATGTGTCCTGCAGAGCCACAGAAAAAAAACAAAAAACTCTTTCACAGATGACAAGCCATACATGGTTTGCTCCTGTGTGTGGCTCCATGGTCAGCTTCTCCGAAAAACATTTGTGACGGCCGGGGACCTTTTGGTGTTGAGTGTGTGTGCAGGTGTCAGAGAGTGTAGGTGTGCGTTTATGAGAACTGGAGGTGAAAATGTTTGATCTTGATTGTCAAGGCTTCTAAATGCACTAATGCGCTGCACGAGGATAACGTGAATGAGCTACTATTGCTCTTAAATATATATGAGATGCATTAATAAATTATAGCCCATTCCTGCAGCATACACTGTTATAACTCTATCCTCTTTTGGAAGTCATGTCAGACTTTTACCTTCAGTATGTGTGGCAGAGCTTAGAGTGGAAATGACTGGGCTTCTCATTAAAAACTGAAACAAATGCAAAAGACAAATGGTACGATGTGAGCTTAAGTATTATTATGAAAATTATGAGAAAGGAAAGTGTGTGTGGGGAAAGAAAGTGAGGGCAAAGAAAAAGGGAGCTATTCTTGGTCCTTCAAAGTGAGGCAAAGCAGGCCGGGGGCAAACCTAGACACTAAATACCGGTACTATAAAGTAAACAAGTAGTCTGACAGTTTTTAAAATTTTTATGAATATAATTTTAAAGATTTTCCTTTAAGTATGACATATTGTGGGGTAACAAATCCAGTGTAGTTGTTTAGGGATGCAATGCACAATACAATATGGTATGATGTGGGATGATATATTATGTGATGACATGATAGAATTTGACGAGATGCAATATTATACGATACAATAAAATGTGATACATGTCATATGATCATATATGTGATGTGATGCAACATGATACAACACAATGGAGCATGGGATGAAATATCATATGTAATAAATAGATCATATATCATAATAATGCAATGCAATGTGACTCAGTATATGATATACTATGTTGTCTACTAGGACTATTAGTTTTGGACTTGGAGCTGTCGAAAATAAACATTTTAGTAGTAACATATGGTACAAGTGCATTCAACCAGTAACACCACTGTCAAATATGCACACATTCATATAAAACATCAGTTTTACACAACCCCTACTGGAGAGGCATATTTCACAAATAACTTCAACTTTGGAAGCATAATTTAACAACAGTGTGACTTGTTCACGTTTGTTCATTTAACAGAAACGGAGAGGAAAAAGCCGTGAGAGGATCACAGAGGACATTGTGAGGGGTGCTCGTTTCCAGCAGCAGGGTGAGCCAGTTCAGCAGGTCCCATGTTGGGCAGAAGGCTTGTGAGTGTTCAGGTGCTAGAATCCTATATCGGAGCCAGTGCTGACCATGGGTCTATATCAAGAGTCGGCTAGGGTTTCAGCCCGGCGCAGAGGATTATTCTGAGAAAGACGGGTTCTGTCCCGCCTGAAATAACTGCTCCAAACTTATGCACACTAATGAAGAACAGTGGGAGGAGAAGAATGCCACAGCGAGGTGCACCTCGTGCACCCAAACTTTCTCTTAGTAAAAAAGGTTAAAGTGCTGTGAAACGAAGGGTGAGCGTCAGGGAGGGCAGAGTTCTGGGAAGAAATTGAGAAAAGGAAAATGTCAGCGTGCCGAACAGTACAGCTCTGTGCACGGGCCAAACATTCCCCATCCTTGTAAAACAACAGAAACTTAGGGTCAAAGGCACATAACTCAGAGTCGAGGCCAGAGATCTTGTTTGTGTACTTAGGTTGAAGCAAAGGGGGGAAATGTTAATAAAAACACGTTTAATGTTTTTAGATGGTCAAACTTTCTTTCTTTACCCAACAGGACAGTTTAGGTTAATTGTTGGTGTGAAATGATGACCATACTGGCGATTCTGATCATTGAGAAAAAGAACATTGTGTGGGACTGAGACACTTTACCCACAATGCCAGTGACGAAGCTCTCTGACTTGTGACAATTTCTCTGTACCGGTACAAAGCATCTCTAGTGTATTCTATGTACTAGTCTATTTTTTGCATGTATGTGCGGACATATTAAAACTATTACAAGTGTACTCTGAGTGTACGTATGTAGTTCATAGGAACATGTGGTATGTTTCTCTTACATAACTGAGAGCAACAGGACTGAAATGCATCCTATATGAAAGCACAGAGTCCTTCTTGTACCAGCTTAATAAAAAAAAAAAACTTTATATCAGGGCGGCTGTGGCTGAGTGGTTAGAGCAGTCATCATCCAATGCAAGAGTTTGGGGTTCGATTCCACCAGCAGTCACATGCCGAAGTGTGTGTGTCCCATCAGTTTATGAATGCTATGAAGCACTTATTAGTTTTTGTACAGAGCTGTATGAATGGGTAAATAAGGGCACAGATTGTAGTGTAAAGCACTTTGTAGGGATGCACGATATTGGATTTTTGGCAGATATCCGATATGTTAAAACTTATTTGGCCGATAACCGATACCAATATTTTATATACTTTCCTTTGTCAGAACATAACCCTCTTATTTAGGCTTATTTGCTACAAAAATCGTGTAACAGCTGTAAGAGCTGGTGACAAATATTCAGTAACAGCCATATGCATAGCACTTTAACTTATATTAAATGAAAAGTGTTAAATGTTATTTATTAGCGTTAGTCACTTGCGATGCTGTCTCACTTGTGGAGGCTTGTTCCAGGTAGCTGCAGTGTGGGGTCCTCTGCACTCCTGTGAATGAAGGACAGTCTTTTTAAGATCAAAGTTTTTATCTATCCATTGGGCTGTAAGACTAATCATGCTAACGGGGCTAACACGACGTCCAAATGTCTGTGGTAAAACTCAAGTGTTATCGGCTATTAGCTTCACAGTGACGTCGGAGATGATGGCTTGTAACTCGGGTAAGGTTACGTGGGAAAAATATCTCAGACTGGGGACTTCCGTGCGTACGTCCCTCTTCGGATGGTGCGTGCTATGTAGCGAGGCTCAACGTAGTCCAAAAATCTTTGGAATATGACATCCTCAACAACAACAACAACAACAAAAAAACTTCCACACCGCCCACATTTTGACTTTTCCTCTCTGCCGTGAGATTGTGTAGGCACTCATGACATCATCACGTTGTGCTGGCGCTGCAGGCATTCTTGTCACCAGGTTTTCATACAAAAACAGTGTCTTTTATATCTGTGAGTTGTTTTGATGGAATGGCTGATGTCCGATATTGAACTTTAACTCTAATATCGGTCGATACTGATACCATGCCGATAATATCGTGCATCCCTAGTATCTTGATAGAAATGTGGTTAGTACAGTCCATTTACCATTTACAAGTTAGAGAGGTTGGAGTTAACATTAATTGAACAAAGTGTATATGTTGCATGTCTTCTGTTGCTTTGAGGTTCTTGGTAAAATCTCTAAATTTGGGCCTAGGCTGAGCATGGACGGTGCTGAACGGCACTGTGAGAATTTGAGGGTATATCCGGATCTTAGCTCTAAGTGCCTCTTTGACATGTTGACAGTAAGTAATCTGCTTACAACGTTTAAATTTCCTAATGTGTAGTGCTCCTTCAGATAAACCTACAAAACCCCAGATGTAGATCTTGAAACTTTTCCATGTTCCACATTCTGTGTGACCATTTAAAAGCCTTTGAAGATTCAAACGACAATGATTCATGGTTTCATCAGAAGTACGACGTGCGGACTGAAATGTGTCAGAGTCATAGTCTGGTTTAATTTGTAGACTGGAGTGTACGCAAGCACATTTATGGGGAAACAGGAAACTTTAATATAAGTTGCAGTTTGTTAGCTTTATAAGATCTTTTGAAGTGGGATCTTTTTCACTAGCTGTTAGCTTGCCAGCTCAGTTAGAAATAAACTCTTTCTTCGAACCGAGGTTGTTTAAAGAATAATCTATCTTAGTCGGGCACCCTGCCTGTCAGACAGAACAACAAACCAAAGCACTGTTGGGAAATGAAGGTCAATACTGTACATTTTTCTTCATTGTTGTCATATTAGACTTAATACAGGTTGACCTACAGAATGTTATTGCCCTACATTCTAAAACATTTCATTTAATAACACAGAATGTCTCAGACATGTTTAAACACGCCTCAAAATGGCCTTCAGGGTTAAAACAATCTTCTGATTGTTGCCACCATGGTGAATAAAAAGCTTGAAATGTAGTCCAGGGGGACATGACAATTACTTTTCACATGCAAGACATAATGTGGAGGATAATGCTGCTTTTTATCTTAAAAAATTCCTACATTGTCTGTTTTCTGAAACAAACTGTGCTGCTCTGTGCAACACTTCTCATGCTTCAGTATTTGTGCTGCAGAAATAAAATCGTGTGCTGTTTGTCTAAAAAGCAAGGCTCCTCTGCCACCTAGAGGCAAATCAAAGTTCTGTCCACAGTCAGAGCCCCAGCTCTGGGCTCAGTCATGAGAAATTTAGGAAGAACAGGAAGAAATTGGAAATCAGATGGGTC
Organism: Garcialebias charrua; assembly: GCA_038048925.1. Classification (NCBI taxonomy): domain Eukaryota; kingdom Metazoa; phylum Chordata; class Actinopteri; order Cyprinodontiformes; family Rivulidae; genus Garcialebias; species Garcialebias charrua. The sequence continues at coordinate 30,405 of JBBPBX010017913.1, forward strand.
TGAATCCAGTGATTTGTGATGAAATAATGGGTGAACTAACGGTCTTTCATGAATTAAGCTCATGTTGTAATCCTTCTAGATCAAAACACAGATAAATAGACAACGGGATAGACAGATTGACAAACTACTGTACAATACACAAACTGTACTGTACTGTACACAAAGTCCAGTTGATCCTGTATTGAACGCCTTTTTTGATTTCATCATGTCCTGGACGACTGAGAATCTTCACCAGCAAACTACTGTACAATGCTAAAGTTTTAAGCAAAGATCTTGTGCAATGAGTAGCACTTAACAGTGTGTTGTGAATGACTCTCAGCTACCACCACACAAACTTGTGGCACTGTATCAGTAAAATGGACTGAATTATAGCCATTTTGTGTGTTTTCTAAGCTCAGTAGGATGTGGCAGCATCTTAAATTGGGCTGACCCCAAAAGTTTAGTTTTCAAGCCGCTTCAGAAGTAGGCCTACTGTACATCCGATGATTTATTCCAAAACGTTCAAGACAAAAACAACAGGACTTTATTTGTAACAGAAAACGTTTTGATTCTCATCCGAGAAGCTTTCTCAATTCTGTTTTTGTCTTGAACTTTTTTGAATTTACCATGTGTCCTGGATGAATCTTCACCAGCGCACATCCGATGATTGTTTCCTGAAAATTTAATTCCAATCCATCCAGTGTTTTTTGAGATATTTTGCTAACAGGCAGAGTTGACTGCAAACAGTTAAAGGGCTAAATTTGAAACAAAGATCTTGCACAACCAATATGTACACAAAATATATGTGTTGGCCATCATTCTCAGCTACTACCACACTAAATTTAAGGTCGCAAACACCAGCAAAAACATCATTATCGACCTTCCACTTTCTAATGTCAAATAAAAAATGTTCTCGTGAATAAAGTTTTAGAATATGACTTGGCAATCTAAGCATTAGTATATTTATGTGAAAAACAAATGATACTAAATAATGAACCACGAGGACCAATAAAGGAATATGCTCTTATTTCCCGAGTTAAACACTCTATCTTCACAAAAGAAGCTGGTTCCCATCAGTACTGGGAGGACGGTCCTTGTTCAGTTCTGTTGCAGAATAAATGGTAGACACGTTTTGACTTTTATGAAGAGCCAGAGACATTGTGTTCCACATGACTAGGTTCTTTCGGCTGCCCCCATCTTCAGGGATAACCACAGCGAGCAAACTCACATGAAAGATTTCTCAATTTGTTTTATGCCAGATACCCTTCCTGAAGCAATGTGCGCTTGAACCTGCAGCCTCAAGATTACAAGACTGCAACACTGACCACCAAGCTACCGCAGCCCTCACTGGTGCTCCACATGAATATTAACTTTATTTACACAAAACCGCTCATGGGAGAAATCAGTTTTAAATAAAAATATAACATGAAACGGTCTAAGTTCATTCCTTACAGTGTGACAATACTTACTCTTATTGCAAGTTTTTTATTTTCCAAAAAACTAATTTTAATACAATCACCCATAGAAATTCACTGAAATATCTACAATTCCTTCAATATATCCCCGTATTATAATACATTATTATTGTTTAGTGTATATATTTGATCCTTGTACACCGTTTCTTTTTTATACTTGTTTTTTTGTTATTTTGGGGTGTAACTGATGGGACCTGAGTACACAATTTCTTTCCACCTTATGTACCACTTGAACCTTGATCTCCTTAAGATTAGCTTCAACATATTGCTCTAATTTAGAATCCCTTTGCTCCTTTTATACCATTTTGCTATTTTTTTTTAGCTTTTAGCTACAATTCTGCTACCTTTTAGTTGCTATTTGCCAACTTTTACCCACTAATTACATTTGAACTTTTAGCTCTTAATTTGCACATTGCAGCTTTTAGCTACTTATTTAATAAATTCAGCATCTGTTTCTTCTGATTTTTAGCTTTTAGCTAATTCTACTACCTTTAGCAAGTTATGCTAGTATCAACATTATCTACTATTTGCCAGTTTAGCTTTGAAACAGACATCTCAATTTTAACCGTTAGCTCCTAATTTGCCTATTTTAACTTTTAGCAGTTGTTTGGATCATTTTTAGCTTTTAGCATATATATTCTGATTGTGGGAGTGGTGGCGCAGAGGTTAAGAAGATGCGCTTGTGATCGGAAGATCGCTGGTTCAAGCCCCGGTACCGACAACATCAAAGATGTGGGTGGGATAAGTGAAGCGGTCACACCTGTCTCCACCCTCATCTGCCCCACTCTGGGCCCTTGAGCAAGGCCCTTAACCCACACCATCTGCTCCCCCGGGAACCCTAGATATCAGCTCTCTACTCCACACAGAGGGCTGTGGTTGCTCGGTGGTCTGTGGTTGTGTCAGGAAGGGCATCCGGCGTAAAAACAACTGCCAAATCTTCGTGTGACTAGATCGCTGTGGTGACCCCTAAAGCAGGGAAAAGCCAAAAAAATAAAAATTCTGATTGCAGCTTTTAGAAACTGGCTTGTACTGTTTTGATCATTTTAGCTTTTAGTGTGTGTTTCTTCTGATTGTAGCTTTTAGAAACTGTTTAGTTAATCTAAGCTTTTGGTTACAGTTTTGCTATTGTAGCTTTTAGCTAGTTTAGCAATTTTCCGTTTTTAGCGTTTGCTTGTTAAATTTAGCTTTTAGCTACTTTTTACTTTATTTTTGCTGATGATTTGTGATCTGTTCTGCTGCTCTGCTGCTGAATAGCTGCAGAAAAATAATTTTCTCATGTTATTTTTGCACTAGTTACGGGAGCGGTACGGTGGTGCAGAGGCTAGAGAAGGTGAGCCTATGATCGGAAGATCGCTGGTTCAAGTCCTGGTACCGACAACATCAAAATGTGGGTGGGCTTGGTGAAGCACCGACACCTGTCTCCACTCTCATTTGCCCCACGCTGGGCCCTTGAGCAAAGACTTGATGACGTGTCTATTTGCTGTCATCTGTGGATCTTAAGGACGCATATTTAATTGGATTTATGATAACTGGTTCCTGCTTTTTGGATTTGGCTGGTTCCTGGTCTATCAACACAAAGGGAAGACGTCGGCGGCAAATCTGGACCTGGTCAGGCTGCCTGCCTTACATGATGGCTTGGTTCATGTCTCGAGAAACCAGACTTTTGGCTGAATGGAATAGATCTCGGGGATTTTCTCAGACACGTTCCATTGGTATGGCCATTTTAATTTGGACATTTCGGAAGCGAGTGGACCAACACAGACTGAAGGTAGATGTCATTAAAGTTCTGCCTGTTCCCAAAACAATTGTGATTATCTGACATTCGGCTCCTTGACTGGCCTTGATGGGCCGTCTTATCTCAACACGCCTGAGAAGATTTTGTAAAGCTGACGTTCTCACCCTCCCAAACCTACTACTGAGGAATTCCACAGACTTTTCAGAGGAGCCCAGCTGAATAAACATTCTGTCATCATTTCAGGACTCTGGATTCGCCTCTGGCCGTCCTCGGCAGCCCCCCCCCCCGAGTGTGCACAGATCTCTCCAGAGGGAATTACTGTATATGAACTGAGTGTTTTTAGCCGTGTTTCCATCAAGGTTTCTAGCTGCGCATTTTGAAGTATCGCAGCAGAAAAGCTTAATGGAAACGGCAAAATCCGTATTTACTTTCTCAAGTTCGCCAAAAAGTTTATACGCTCGCTTGAGGTGGTTTTTGGGATGTTCGAAAATGAGCAGATGCGCACAGCGACAGATGGAAACACATTTGCCGACTCGTGCTGCCGAAGCGAACATTCACGTCACGTGACTGATCAGCTGTTTCCGCTCCGGACAACATGTAACATCGCTAAAACTAGTTTGTATGACAGAATAAATACAACTCGACCGATAGCAACACGTACCTGAAATATTCTCTCCATTTTGACGAGATGTGTGGCCAGGTTCTGTTTTCAACTGCTACTTCCTGTTTACTGTAGACATGCGCTGGACATGCGCAGTGCTGACGTCTGACGTAATGACGCTGACGTCTGACGTAATGACGCTGTGCGTGGCTTGGTAGATGCGCTTCAAGCCAGCAGATGGAAACACTTCTGCTTCGCATTAATTTGTATTTACATATTTGCGAGATTTCAAAAATTAGCTCAAAAATCGAAATGAAAATGGATGGAAACACAGCTAGTGCCTCTCTGCAGACTGGCTGCTCAACCACCTTTGAGTACTCCACACCCCACCCCCATGCGTAATGTCAGCATCATTACGTGCTTGTGTGCAAGATTTCTTTTCATTACCACATTTTTGACCTTTGAACAGAGGTCAAAAACGTGTTAGGAATTTTTTTTGTCTCCAAACCCTATGTGTAATTTTCACCACTTTTATTGTCTGTCCAACAGGTCTCACTTGTAAATGAGTCTTCGAGGCTTAATATGTGACTCGTCTGTTTAAATAAAGGTTGACTGAATAAAGGCTGCTTCCTCATGTAGGAAATGTTAGAAGCTCACAGTCTTTAAGTTTTACGACAGCGGTGTGTCGGTCTAACTTTAGGGCTAATAGAAAAACAAATTGGTTAAAAAAAATGAGTTTAAGTTTGAAACAGCTGGGTGGAAAATAGAGAAAAGCCCTAACCTTGATGTAACCTACTGTATAGGCCACTGGTCTGAGATTAGTGTCTATTTTTGTCTTCCTCGCAGAGCCGCTGGTCCTCTCAAAATTCAAATGCTCAGTAAAAAGTCGATTCACATTACAACAGCTCAACCAATGTTGTAAAAGAGTAAAAGACTACCGGTATTTCGACTTTCTCGCGAACGACAGCTTGACCGGTAGTGTCGTTTCCTCCGTCGCACTTCTCCTTTAAGCAGCGAAGAAAAAAAAACCCAGCCATGACGTCATCAGTAAAACCTGTCCACTGAAAAGTGAACCGTCGCGGTGTCGGACTTTTCCCTCTCTATTATTTAGCTTTTCTTTGGTGGTTTTTGCCATTTTTTTAAGTACAGCCGTGAGATTTCACGTTATTAATAGTAAAACCCGACGTCGTAGCCAACTTAGAGGATGTTTTAGTAAAGTTCCTGACGCGGTTTCTCTTCTTTTTTTTTTTGAGGAACCGGTGGAAGGCGGACACCACTAGCGATGGATAAGCTAACTGTTAGCTCAGTTGTTAGCCGAGAGTCATAGGCTCAAGCTAGCATGCTAACAACTAGCTAATCAGGTATTTTCCGGCTAGCTAAGATACTTTATCTGTCGTATCAAAGTTACTATCTGTTTGTGGGCCTTTAGTTTCTCACAGCGGCGAGTTTGTCCGAGGCCGGCTAAGTCGGGAGAGACTCGGTTTGTTAAAGGAAACGACTCAGTCAGTGCGGTATTAATTGTTGAAAGAAGGTGGCGGCTAGTTTGTTTGTCAAGCTCTCAGACTATGAACATGCTATCAAACGCTCAGAACCAACCACTGTTTCCAAACCCGGCGGGCCAGCAGAACCCGGGCGGGCAGCAGAATCCCGCCGGTCAGTTCGTCCCCTTTCACCCGAGACCCAACCTACAGATCAAGAAGAACGCCGTGACAGACGACTACAAGATAACCAGCCAGGTGTTGGGGCTGGGGATCAATGGCAAGGTGCTGGAAATCTTCCAGAAGAAGACCGGTGACAAATATGCGCTGAAGGTAAGTCCTGACAGACAGATGACCATCACAGAAACCCTTACTTGTGTTTTTATCAATGGGCTGTTTTCACTTTTCTTTCGTGGCTCTAATAACTTGTGATTGCTTTAAAACTTTTTTTTAAATACACATTTTTACTCACTGGCTTTTAGCACAGACTGAATTTGTTCTGCACTGTTTTTATTGATCTTAATGTTCTCTTCTATTTTCTTATGTGTTTAAATGTTCTTGATTTTATGTGTACAGCACTTTGTTGTAGCTGTGGTTCTTTTAAAGGGCTTTATAAATAAATAATAATAATAATAATTGTTATTGTTAGTGTGGGAGTGGTGGCACAGAGGTTAAGAAGGTGAGCTTGTGATCGGAAGATCGTCGGTTCAAGCCCCGGTACCGACAACATCAAGAATGTGGGTGGGATAAGTGAAGTAGTTACACCTGTTTCCACCCTCATCTGCCCCACTCTGGGCCCTTGAGCAAGGCCCTTAACCCACACCATCTGCTCCACCTAACCCTAGATATCAGCTCTCTGCTCCACACAGAGGGCTGTGGTAGCTCGGTGGTCTGTGGTTGTGTCAGGAAGGGCATCCGGCGTAAAAACAAATGCCAAGTCTTCGTGCAACTAGTTTGCTGTGGTGACCCCTAACGAAGGGAGAAGCTGAAAGGAAAAAAAAAGTTATTATTATTAAAGCTGGGGCCAAAATTAAACCCTTTTTCAAACTGAGGGCCGGTTTCAGAATCTACATTAACTCAAGTTAGATGCCATACATATTTTCTTGGTTGTAGGTTCCTCAACAAGAGTTTGATTGGTCTCATTTGATGTTCTCTGTTGCACTTTTGACATCATAATCAAAGATTTCTGAAAAAACCAAAAACAATAAAAAAAAAGTGTTTTACATTTAAAATAACATCTTGGGGGCCAGATAAGATGTCAACGAGGGCCACATTTGGCCCCCGGGCCTTGAGTTTGACACATGTTTTAAAGTCTTCATTGTTCTACAAAGCACTTTTGTCTGTCTGTTAGAAATGTTTTATTAATAAAGATGATATGCTACAAGTAAGAACAAAAATGAACAAACTAATGATCAGTAAGGTCCAAGCATTTTGTAACTGCGTTTTAGAAAACATGACTGAAAGGTACATTTTAATGTTGATGAATTTAAAATGTTTTTATTTATATATTCATAGCTGTTCGTTTCACAAATCAGTTCATGGAAAATTAGTTTACTACATTACCAAAATTAGTTTACTACATTACCAAATTTAGTTTACTACATTACCAAAAGTTTTGACAGACCTTTTCTATTTTGACTTTTTATGAGTTTTGTTGAAAACATCAACATTGGTACTTGGTAATATGTATGCATGAACAGGGGACCTGTCGTTCTGTGTTTGTCTGTTATACTTCCTGTCCTTCAAACCCCAGCCGGTTGAAGCAGATGGCCGTTCATCATGAGTCAGGTTCTGCTAGAGGTTTCTTCCTGTTTAAAGGGAGTTTTCCTTTCCACTCTTGCCTTTTTGTTTGCCCAGAATGGGAGACTGTAATGAAGTTAAGATTCAACACAGTGCTGGCTTCCTTAGGAAGATTTTCATTCATTCATTCAAACTTAAAAAAAAAAAAAATACTGTACAGGATAGTCTCGTTGAGTCGTGAGGACATTTACAAGAGAGACAGACCTGTAGATAACTTTCACTAATTGACTTTTTCACATAAGTTTTTTTGTACAGTGCCCATATCCTCTCATAATACGACTCTTAACACATTTATATGTTCAGAAACTGAAAAGATCACATCTACTCATTCAAAATTAATATGGGATCAAAATGTTCACTGCAAATTTTTTTTATATTGTAAATTGTAAACATTGTAATTTTAGTCTTGGATAGTCAATACCTTTGATAAAATTTACCTATCACTGGATAAAATAACTTGCACAAAAATTTAACCCAATAACCAATTAGTTTGGTGAGGTGGGAGGTATGAATATAAAGAAATGATGTTCAGTATTCATCTCAAACTTAAGCTAGTAAAATGCCAAGTAACATAAACAACCAACTGTTAAAGGATGAGTCAAAGTGAAAATGTTTAAAGAAAGGAAGATATACAATCTGCAACACAAACTTACAAAATATGTGGAAAACAGAGAAGTAAAGGCCATGGTGGATGCTGTGCAATATGACAAAATAACTCCCAAGAAATTTTTGAAAGAAAAGCTAGTTCTGCCTTACCTGCTCTATTCTAACCATACAAAAAAAAAAAAAAGGAGTAGCACTGGGTTGTAGACTCTGGGTTAACGCAACAAGTGCGTGTGTGGTGTAAATGTAAGCCTGCCCCAGTCACAAGCAAGTACAGATAGTCCTCGACTTACGAGCGCATCGACATACGAGGTTCCGGACTTATGAATATGCATCTTATAAAAAAATAAAATAAAAATAATAATATTTTTATTTTTATAATAAATAAATAAATGTACAGTACTGTACAGTTACCAAGCACTTAGCCTATCCTAACATAGTTAAGGAGTGAGTTGAATAGCCTATATGCCACGGGGGGGCGTGACGTACTTCCGGCAAAATGCAACACCTACCCGCCACTTCCGGTTCCCATCCACCTCCGTTGTTGCTAGCGTTAGCTCCTAGTAGCAAACCATGACAACGACCCGAAACGGGAAGCGGCCGCGCGCTACCGGCACTACACGTGAGTACCGTTGTGTCCGCCCACCGGTGGGAACAGCTGTTCCGCGGGGGGGTTTCGGCGAACATTTATCGCGGCTATCCGTAGGGGGAACGTCGCCATAATTTTATATGGTTTTATATGTGTATAGAGTTGTTATTGGTGTGTATGCCGATGTTTTATTTATTGTATTTAGTCATTTATGTTCGTGTCTTTCCCGCTAACCGGAAGTGCGCCGTCTGTGTAATGACTGCGGAGGTGCTGGATGGAAAAAAAATAAATAATAGATGCATCTGGAAACCTCGCTGCAACAAGGGAAACCAGGGCACATCCCTGGGGCCAGTCCTGGAGGAGGAGCTCGCTGGCAGGGGCCTGGTTGTCGAGACTTGGCTGCTGGGGTTCGGCCGGATCAAGCCTGAAAAAATTACTAGAAGTCACCTCCACTTGGACCTACTGCCTGAGAGGACATTTTTATTGGCGATATAAGTTGAGACTATCTCGATATAAACAATATAGTTTTATACTTGGAAATCCTGCCGTCTCTTTCTCCCAGGCTGCCCTCCTCCTTCTACACACACAGGATGGATGGATACTGATGGATGGATGGATATTCTCCATCAGTCACAGCCCCTTGATAGACCACCTTTACTGAGTACATACATTTTTTTAAATTGATTTTCACAAGTGTAAAAACTTTTCTGACTAGAAAATTTGGACTCTACTGGTTAGTGAAAATTCCACTTCTCTGTTATTGTATGCATCTTTTAATAGAAAACCAAATTAAATATGACATGCATTTTTCATTATTTAACATTTTTTTGTTGTTCATTTTACAACACTAAATGCTTAAAGGACAACACCCACCGTGACAGTAACAATTCACCATATTGGAGAATTACTGTAGTATTTTATGAATTTTATTTTCATTTTTGCATTTGGGCCAGGCGAGGGTTAAAAAAAAAAAAAAAAACAACCCACTCCCGAAGGAATCCGGAAACCTGGCCGAAAAGTCCCGAAGGGTCATGCCTTTTGTTACATGATCTCCACCCAGAAGGCAGAAGGTAGGAGTGAGTTTCCATGGAGGTTTATGAGAGAGAGTGCGTTAAAACTTTATATTTCCTGGTGCATTTGTGTGTATGGACCAGCGCTCTGATTTTATTTATTATTTATTTTATAACACCGCTGCGGACCTGTTGCTTGATTCATTCTGCCCCTGAGGAGCGAGCCCGCGCGCGGTCTCTGGCTCCTCGTTCCGCTCCGCTGGTCACCTTTGAAGTTCCTCGTGCCGGTGTAATTTGCTCCCTCGAGTGTATGTATCTGCTCTTATCTCTCGTCAGCCTTGTTGCAGCAGCACGGGTCGTGAAGCATGCGCGCGGGCAGAGCAGCTGCGAGGCTGGGTGCCTTTCTCATCACGGGGCGAGAAATGCGGGGCGATGCGGAAATGAATGAATTTGTCGCGATCAAACGAATTAAACTAGTAGTGGATGCTCGCTCAGAATATGATGACATGAGTGAGCGACAGCAGGATTAATCAACAGGCAGCTTTATGGAATATTTAAAAATGCTTCCTTGTTCTTTTCCTCTGCTCGCCTGGAACTCCAAGGCGTCACTTTGGTGACGTGAATGCCCAAGTGAATGCCCATATATGGAGAGGAGCAGATTTTCCCGGAGCTGCATGCTAAAATCTGCTATAAATCATGAAATAACACATTTAGTGTTATTTCTCCACAATATAAGTAAACGCTCCTGTATTATTTTTAAATAAACTAATAAATATTAATGGCGATGCAATTTGAAAACATGGTGGGTGTTGGACTAGAAACCACATATAAACCCACAGTGACGCTGAGGTTTGTGCATGATGGAAAAAGGATCTCATGAATGTGTTGCTGTATTAACAGGCCCAGATGGCTCTTAAAGTTACTCTGCATTGTATCTATGGTGCAGTTTTAATAACCTGGACCAGGGCACCACATGACTTGTGATGAGATTGTGTTTAAATAAATAGTGGGTCATTGTGATCAAACTTCAGATGGAAGAAACGGTGTGTGTCTGAGCTTGGCTTGTTGTTTGTTGTAAATTATTGAACTGGGTGCTGTGGATTCTCTTCAAAAGGTCCTTATTGTGTGACTTCATAAAATGTGGGTGATCATGTAATTGCCTGTGTGTTTGACTGTTAGCAATATGTCCACCAAAAAAAAAGAAAGCTTAGTTTTTCAAATATTGAGTTAAAATTTATTTTGGCAGTAGCTGAAAGTCATCCTTTACAAAAACTTAAAGCGCTCACAAATCACCCAATATTTTATGTAAAACTTTGCCATAGAAGTCAATATGCGATATGTACAGACAGTATACATTACCATATTCTTAAGAAATCCCACTGCTTTTATAATCCCCTTTAAAGAAAATATCTCTTAGGAAAAGAGTTACTGTAGTGAAAATGTCTGAAAAAGTAATGTTGTGTTTTTGAGCTTAAAGCTGAACTGACATCATCTTGTAACTATGCATCATATTGCACTACATATTAGGGGTGGGCGATATGGCTCAAAAATTATATTGTGATATTTCAGAGTATTATCACGATAACGATAAATTTCGTGATATAACCCAAAAAAAAAAAAAAAAAATCAAATGTATTTATTTGACAAAATTAACTTAACATGTTGCTTTGCAGTATTATATAAAATTTTAAAAAACAACAAGGGGTAATTTTACTGAAATTACTTTATTTAGTAAAGTATTTAGTCTCCAAGTAAAACTACACCTGCACTTTAGTTTTTGCGGTGTTTTTTAATCTATATTTTGTGCAGACTTTTTCAATCTAAATAACAGATAATTTTTAAAGTGCAGGTGTAGTTTCATAAAACAACTAGCCTAAATAAAATTAAGCTTAAGATTTTTTGAGCATAAATGAAACCTACAACAAATTATATGTTGCCTTTAAATGAGCTGTACAAGTTGATCAGCTGACCTTCATGTTTCAGCTTCATCTGTTCATGCAGGGACAGGGACGTGTCATTCGGATTCCTCTGATTCATTTTTTTAACTGATCTGTCTGTCTCTGATGGAGTGAGGAGCCGCGCGTGTTTGTAACACAGTTTGCGGGACACGCTGCACCGCGGCTGCTCGGAGCGGGGCGAGGGGGGGGACAGCTGTCTGTGCCTGCAGAGCAGGGGGAGAGAAGCCGAGACGCGCGCGTTGTTTTTAACATTTTAGCAGTAACTAATTAGCGTTTTACACCAGTAGACTGGTGGAGGGGAGGTGCGCAGTTGTTTAAAGCACTCTGGTGTTAAGGGGCGGGACGCCCTGACGTATTACGTCATGAAATTAGCATATCATGATATAAGTTTTTTGCCCGGGCAAGCTTTTTATTTAATTTATTATTTAATTACCGGGAACGATATGATATGGCCCAGCCCTACTACATATACAGTATATGTTTTATCATTTAACTATGTTCGTTTTTGCAAACAAACTTATAAATATATTTAATTTTGATTTAAAATTGATTTTAAACTTCGTGTCGTGTTTATTCATGGGAAATCCGATTTCACGCGAACGCAGCATATGTGACGTAACGAGACGTAGAAGCAGCCTGCGTCTGTCAGCAGCTTGCATGCAGCTCGCCTTTTTTTCTATTTTTTTACTTGACAAATGCTGTTACCGATACGTTGTGTCGCCTTTGGGTGGTACAGTCACACAGAGCAGCGTTTTGAACCTCCAAGAAGCTCCTCACGCACGCAAGTGGACGCACTTGTGAATGCAGCGTGTTCAGACCAAAAAGCCAGAAGCCAGAAGCTGCTGGGTGTGTGGGAGGAGCTTACCGGTATACAGAGCCCTGCACACGGAGTCCTGCTCACTCCGCCAGGCGAGGAGGAGCTGTTTATTTCCGTCTCTGTGGAGCAGACTTGACTGGTCGTGAAGGAATTGTCGCGAACACACAGCTACAATGAGTTTCTCTTCCATAGTTCACGAGCTCGCGGGTCTTTTCTTTTTTTTTCCGACAAACAATACGTCACATAGTGCGCGCGCACCCTCGTTTCCGCGTCACATAGGGACTCTCCCACTGCCCCCTCTCTTCTGCCCCCCGACTCTCCCTGATTGGTTGACACACCAACCAATCAGGTGGAGTTGAGCGGCGTTTGAAAGTTTGAACCGCGAAAACTTCAGCTCAGCTGAAGCGGAACTTGGAAGCCGACGCCGGTTCACGTGCACGAAAAAACGCTCATCAGCACGCTCAACACGCACGCGACCTGACGCCAGACGCCAGGAGGTGCCTAGGTGCGTCCACCATTGACTTTACATGGAGGCTGGAAGCTTTGAGGTAAAAACGCTGCTCGGTGTGACCACACTATCATCAGTGAACAAGTGAGCCTTTTCACTTTCCCAAAAGAAGAAATACTTCGTCTGGGAATGGAATAAATGAAGCTGCCCCCCCTCGGAGCCTCCTCGCTTCCTGATAATAATAATAATAATAATAATGAATTCAATTTATAACGCACTTTTCATTAGTGAAAATCTCAAAGTGCTACACACATTGAATGCTACACACATTCATACACCGGTAGCGGCAGACTACCATGCAAGGTGCTTTCCAGTCCTACCGGGAGCAACTCGGGGTTAAGTGTCTTGCCCAAGGACACAACGACACATGGTGTGGGGAACCGGGATTCGAACTGCCAACCTTCCGATCGGGGGACGACTGCCATTACCACTACGCCACGGCCGCCCCTGATGAGGTAAAAATCAAATAAATATGGGTGCAGACCTAAATTAGAACCTGCTGTTTCTTGTTCATCTAACTTTCTGCTTCCCAAACTAAAGACATGTAGCTCAAATATTCACTTAGATTGATAAATTCGTCGGGTTTGAAATTGTCCGTCCTTATATGTAAATGCAAAACCGCGGAGCCCTCTACGTCTCGTTACGTCACATATTCGCGTGAAATCAGATTTCCCATGAATAAACACGGCGCAAAGTTTAAAATCAATTTTAAATCAAAATTAAATATATAAGTTTGTTTGCAAAAACGAACATAGTTGAATGATAAAACATATATATGTAGTGCAATATGATGCATAGTTACAAGATGATGTCAGCGCAGCTTTAAGCAAATTAGTTATTTTTTAAAGACTGAAGTAAATGATGTCACATTGTGAATAGTGCTAAGTAACTGCTTCCTCTAATCCACTATATGGAAATGTGCCTTTAAAGTAATGCATTACAGGTAGTCCTCGACTTACGGTGGTCTCGACTTACGGCGTTACGACTTTACGAATGCATCAGATTAATAAAAATATGGGAAAAAAATTTGTATGCGTTTAAATGTTCTTGATTTCATGTGTACAGCACTTTGTTGCAGCTGTGGTTGTTTTAAATGGCTTTATAAATAAAGTATTATTATTATTATTATTATTAAGCCGATTTACACAGTTTCCGCCAGTTTTCGGCAGTGCCCGCCAGCTTCGGTTACCTCCAGCTTCGACAGCCGGCTTTGGACAGACCGTCTGTCCGATCAGAGATTGCTTCGCTCGGATAAATGAGCTGGAAACGGTCGGTGAAATCTGTGGACGTCTCAGGCGGATGAACGGATTGGCGGCTTGGATGTTGTTGGCACCCGGAGCTAACAAGCTAAAACGCGGACGGGCGGTTTGGCGGCCTGGATGTTGTTGGCACCCGGAGCTAACAAGCTAAAATGCAGACGGACGGCTTGGCGGCCTGGATGTTATTGGCACCCAGAGCTAACAAGCTAAAATGCAGACGGACGGCTTGGCGGTTGGTGGCACCCGGAGCTAACATGCTAACGCCAGCCCCACTTGGGACACGGAGCCGACGGGCGGCGGAGAGGCCTGCTGCAACCGGGAGCTCGCCTTGATGTTTGCCTGGCAGCCTCAGATGTTGGATGGACACCGAGCTAACATGCTAAAACGCAGAGAAACAGCTGCGGCAGTCATTTGGAGGGGCTAACGCGCGCAGCTATTGGAGGGGCTAAAATGCTAACGTGCGCAGCCTTTTGGATGGACACCACGGAGAAACGGCTCCCATTAAGTTATTAACTCTTTTTCCCTTCATTATGTGTGGAGTTAACATGCTAACAGTCCTTCCTGTAAACAGTTTGGACGAAGCTGCAGAGCTCGGACGTGCAACGAGCTAACATGCAAAAAGACGGAGACAGGCATGACCAGCTCAGAGTAAGGAATTAACTTTTTATTTTGTCTCCAAATGTACATGTTTTTGGATAATTATGTAGGGTACTGTGTTAGGATAGACGAAGTGCTTGGTAACTTGGTAACTGTTTTGTACCGTACATGTACGTGTATAAGTGGCGGCTCGTGTGTTTTCCGACTTACAGCGATTTTCGTGTTACGAACAAGCGTAGGAACAGAACTCGTTCGTAAGTCGGGAACCACCTGTATTTAAAAGAGTCAGAATGACAAAAAGATTTTGGCAGCAGTTTATAAGCTTACATTTGTCTCTACAATTAGTGTATAATCATAGAAACAAACCTGTCAAGTCTTGCCTAAATTTAGAAAAACTATTGGGTTTTGCAATAAGAATGCTTAACAGATAGTGCCTTTATCACACAATGAAGCCGTATGAATTTACAGTGTTAAGACTTATTGAACATCAACTTGAATTGAGGAAGAACTCTGCCTGTGATTCAGTTATGAGAAATTTGAAGGAGTAAAACGGAGGAAGGAAGAGACAATCTTGGTCCTTGAATAATTTCTTCTCCATGTAGCGTTGCTGCTTTAAAAAAAAAGTTTTTATCCACAGTATTCTTGGGGGTGTCACTGTAGAAGCGAATGTGCATTGTACTTCCTGTCCGACACCGGAAGTGCCTTTATTCCATAGGCGAGTATGGATCGCGGGTGTTTTTGAAAGTTATTTTCATTCATTTTATCGGAGCAAACACAGCTTTTGTTTAAACGGAACGTTTACTGAAATGTCCTACCGGGGTTCAGGTACCTGCTGTGCTGTTCGCGGCTGCACCAACAACCGGACCAAGCTAAATCTTTGGCTAAAACAACAGTGTTTTCAACACGGACCCAAAACAAAGAAAGAGTGTTCCTGCATCCTACTCTATGGCTGTGTCTGCGCGATCAGGTAACATCTGTAATTTCTTTTTATTCAGGGAGGGTTTATTAATGAGAGTTTTGGATGATTTACTGTCTTAAAATGATATATGTCAGGCGCGACCGGTATTTTTAGCCGAGATAGCTGCTAACAAACCTTAGCCGAGAGGCCGGAGCAAACGCGTTCGCTATTTATGTATTTTTAAATTATGTCTGCGCGATCAGGTAACATCTTTTTATTCGGGGAGGGTTTATTAATGAGAGTTTTGGAAGATTTACTGTCTTAAAACGATAGATCTCAGACGCGACTGGTATCTTTAGCCGAGATAGCTGCTAATAAACCTTAGCCGAGAGGCCGGAGCAAACGCGTTATTTTTAAATTATGTCTGCGCGATCAGGTAACATCTGTAATTTCTTTTTATTTGTCCCTCCTCTTTTAACAAAACGAGTGGTGTTCCCACATTTTTAATGAACTAAAACAACAAAGTTTGGACTGTCTT
>JBBPBX010017914.1:0-18170 GCA_038048925.1 Garcialebias charrua
CTTGTAAATTAAGAGCCCTCGTAAGTCTGGGACTACCTGTACTTAATACTTGTACTACTATTCCTACTTCGTAGTTTTTTCCCTCATTGTGGGGTACAGATCCCCCGCAATAAACGGGGGACTACTACTGTACATCTTAATAAAAGCATCCAATTTTACAATTTGTAGTGGACTAAAAGACATTGGGCCTCATGCAAGAACATGTTCGTATTTTTATCCTAAATTTCTCCTACTTTTGTTCGTACGAAGCGTTCGTACGAACATGCCACGTCAGATTCAACAAAGTCTTCTATCCTCAGGAAAAGTATGTAAATGAGTTGCGTAAATATGATGAATCCCACCAGTTCTATCAACCTGCGCGTGCTCGCGGAGAGGTTATTTACATAATTCCCACCCCTCGAAACACCATAAAAGGCTACGTTTCCTGCCTCGGAGGCAAAATGTGTTCGTTCATAAAATGACAGCGAAAAGTAAAAAAGAAGAACTCTACCGGTGCGGAGATTGAAGTTCTGCTCTCCTTGATCGAGAAAAGTAAATCTGTCCTTATTAGCAGTGTCACTCATGGGAGTAAATGACCAACTAATGCCAAAGAATGTTTGTTTATAATAAAGGTGGACCTTAAAATATACACGTGTCCCGGTGGCTAACTGGTTAAAGCATTGCACCGCTTATCGAAATTTCGTGGGTTCGATTCGCACAAGGTATGCCTATTTTTTTCCTTCCTTCTTTAGATTATTTATTCATTGCAGATTAAAAAGACTTTATGCTTCATTTCTTGTTGTATTGTAAATAGTTTTCTTCATCCATCCATCCATCCATCCATCCATCTTCTTCCGCTTATCCGGGTCGGGTCGCGGGGGTAGCAGCCTAAGTAGGGAGGCCCAGACTTCCCTCTCCCCAGCCACTTGGAGCAGTTCCTCCGGGGGAATCCCAAGGCGTTCCCAGGCCAGCCGAGAAACATAGTCCCTCCAGCGCGTCCTGGGTCTTCCTCTGGGTCTCCTCCCGGTGGGACGTGCCCGGAACACCTCACCAGGGAGGCGTCCAGGAGGCATCCTAACCAGATGCCCGAGCCACCTCAACTGGCTCCTCTCGATGTGGAGAAGCAGCGGCTCTACTCCGAGTCCCTCCCGGATGACTGAGCTTCTCACCCTATCTCTAAGGGAGAGTCCAGCCACCCTGCGGAGAAAACTCATTTCAGCCGCTTGTATCCGAGATCTTGTTCTTTCGGTCATAACCCAAAGCTCATGACCATAGATGAGGGTGGGAACGTAGATCGATCGGTAAATTGAGAGCTTTGCCTTTTGACTCAGCTCTCTCTTCACCACGACAGACCGGTACAGCGCCCGCTTCACTGCGGACGCTGCACCTATCCGCCTATCGATCTCACGCTCCAGTTTTCCCTCATTCGTGAACAAGATCCCGAGATACTTAAACTCCTCCACTTGGGGCAGGACCTCCTCCCCGACCCGGAGAGGGCATGCTACCCTTTTCCGGCTCAAGACCATGGCCTCGGATTTGGAGGAACTGATCCTCATCCCGGCCGCATCACACTCGGCTGCAAACCGCTCCAGTGAAAGTTGTAAATCACGAACTGATGAAGCCAGTAGGACCACATCATCTGCAAAAAACAGAGAAGCGATTCTAAGGTCACCAAAACGGATCCTCTCAACACCTTGGCTGCGCCTAGAAATTCTGTCCATAAAAGTTATGAACAGAATCGGTGACAAAGGGCAACCTTGGCGGAGTCCAACTCTCACCGGAAACGAGCCTGACTTACTGCCGGCAATGCGGACCAAGCTCTGACACCGGTCGTACAGGTATAGTTTTCTTGTGTTTTTTAAATCTGGAATGAATTAAAAGGAGAGAAAAAAACATTGTCCCATGTGGGACTCGAACCCATAAGGTTCGGCACTGTGACGCAACGCTCAACTGATTGAGCTATCTGACAGCCATGACTGCGACAGGAGGAGGTCAATGTAAAGTCTGCGTTACCGGAGTCTGCGTTACCGAGACAAATTAAACTTAAATTAATTCATAATTTAAGTTGGTTTCAGTTTGAGATCTTCATATTAATATTGTAGTGTTAGAAAACGGCATTGATAACAAATTGATTTTAATTTAAATACTTTAATCCGTTAGTCATTATTACATTTAAAATTATAATTCGACTTCAAACAGAACCTATTGTCAAGACCAATTGTGGTGCGTGACTTTTTTAAACTCTAAATATTTTCTAAATAACGAAATATGAAGTTATTAGTGGAGAAATTCCGTCTGGATGACAGCAGACTGACGCTCCTAAAATATACGACAGGTCCGGACCACTCGTAAATTTTGTTCGTATCTGAAAAAAATCGTAGGATACGAAAACATTGTTGAATGCCACAAATGATCCTAAATCACTCGTACGCACAGTTTAAGAACAAATCTGTGCGTACGAACGGTTCGTGCATGAGGGCCATTGTATGGGTGAATTACTCTTTAGTTTACTGTTTGTTCAGATAGTTTTTGAGCCATTAGACTTTGTCTGTGGTTCACTGTCAGCTATAATTTTTCTTTCACAGACAACTGTTTTATATTACATTATATTCTTCTACTTAAACACAGAGATCTACTGTTATGTTCCCCGTGGAGTTGTATAAAACAGCTGACACTGTCATGCTTTCTGCCTCTTCATGCCATGATGTGCTGCTCTGTCACTCTGCCACGCCCACTCTGCACTTCAGCTCATTAGCCCGATTCTCTGCACCTGTTCTGGTCCTTACTTAAGGACTCTTACTACTACTACTCTCACCTCCGCAACCTGCCAGATTATTCAAAAAAAGGCGTTCAATACAAGATCAACTGGACTTTATTTGTTACAGAAGACGTTTCGACCTCTATCCAGAGGGCTTTTTCAATTATTTTAGCACACTGTGTGCGTGTGGAGTAATAACAAAAAAAACCTCTTAACAAAGGAGGAGGTCTGAGATTTCAACTTTCCAAGACTTACAACTCAGTTTTGGGGCTGATTCCCAAACGTTTTACACCGGATGGGAGCAGAGGTGTCTAGTCTGTGAATTAGACTAGCAAAGTTTTTTGAGAAACCTCTGTTGTTGGGTTGTGAGGTGTGACTTGTCAATTTACATACAGTTGTGTGTCTTCTGTCAGAGACCTCAAGGGAACCCCCTACTGTTAAGGTGTGATCTGTCAATTTACATGTATGTCAAAGTCAAAGTCAACTTTATTGTCAGAACTTTATTGTGTTACCTCAGTTTGCAATTTACATATGTTGGTGCGTGACTCCTAAGACTGTTATAACTCCACACCAGTGTTGGGGTAGTTACCCAAAATAAGTAATTAGTTACACATTACTAGTTACTTTAAAAAAAAGTAACATATTACACTACTTAGTTACTCAGTTCTGAAAGTAACTTAGTTACATTACTTTCGGATTACTCTAATACCTGAGATTTAACCTGTATTAATTTTTATCTTTCAATAATGATATTAGAGATCTTTTTGACACTCATTTTTGATGAAAAAGTAAAACAGCAGTGCTACATAACAAGCACAATGCATATGTAAACGTGCCATTCAAAAGGTATGACAATATCAAAATGTAAAACTTCTGTTTAAAAAAATAAAACAAAATAAAAAATAAAACATCTGAAATGTTTGTTTACAAGTTTGTTTACCTCAGCCTTTGTAGTGGTTGCCTGGCGGTGAAATTCAAGCCGAGCCTGCTTAAACGGTGGCGGCATCAAACTTGCACCATCCCTCTGCGGCTCTTTAGCAACTAGCTTAGCATTAGCGTGTTGTCTTTGTAAATGCTTGTAAAGATTTGACGTCGAGTTCGCAGCAGTAGACAGTGTCTTGTTGTGGCCCAGACATAGCTTGCACACTACTGTAATGTTCTTGTCCTTTCTCGTGACAAAAGAAAAATAATATGAATACTTCCATCCATAAAATGACATTGCCGTATGTCTATGTACCTTTATATGTCTATGTACGTTGACGTATGACGTTCCGACGTCATCGCGTACATCTTTGTTTTCCCCACGTGACAGTCTGCTCCATAGATATCTATATACTGTATAATGTCTATGGTCTGCTCCGTCGTCCTCGTCCCACAACTCTTCTCCGAAAGGTAAAATAAAATAAATAAATAAAACCGCTGAAAGGTCCTGATTGTAACGCAAGCAACGAATGTAAGGTTTTGTTAGTAACTGTAATATATTACGGGCATTTTCAAAGTAGTGCGTTACACTACTACGTTACTGAAAAATGTAATGTCATTACTGTAACGCGTTACTAAGTAACGCGTTACACCCAACACTGCTCCACACGCACAAAGTGTGCTAATAGAATTGAAAATGTCCTCTGGATAGAGGTTGAAACATCTTCTGTAACAAATAAAGTCCAGTTGATCTTGTATTGAACGCCTTTTTTTGATTTTATCATGTCCTGGACGACAGAATCTTTACCAGCATACTGCCAGATTATTAAACCATTTTGAAAGTAGATGTCCAGCATTTCACTCACAGTCTTGTTTTATCATATTCTCTCGACCCCACAGCTACCTTCTGGAACTCCTGCTTTGCCTGCTCCTTGACTGCTCTCGTTTTGCTCTACAGCTGCACTGCACCCAGCAACTGTGACATCATCCTGCCCAGCTCCAATAGGTGGCCCCCACCTTGCCTGCTTGATAAGGTTAGTGGTTGTCTTTCTGATTACCTCCTTGCTCACAGAAATGTTCAGTCCACTAACTGTCCTATCTCTGCAGATTGGGCCCACCACGGGATTCTGATCTCCACCGGTAGCTGCTTAACACAAATTTTTTTTAACCCTTGTTGTCCAGCTATTTTACTACATCCAAAAACCTGAACCTTGACAGACACTGTTTTATTGTGGAGGAAATCTATTTTGAAATGGACTGAGGCAAAGTGGAAAGCTGGCCTGTGGTCAAATGAATCAAAAATTGAACTTCTGTTTAGATATTGCATATCCAAAGTCCTCCATACTGAAGAAGAGCAGGACCGTCCAGCCTGTTATCAGTGCAAACTTCCAAATACTGCCTCTCTGATGTTATGGGGGTGCATTTGTGCCTATGACATTGGTAGTTTGTACATCTGGAAAGGCCTATCAATGCAACATAATGTAAAGTTTGTGTTACACACTGCTGTATGAAAAGTGCTTTATAAAGTCTGATTTGATTTTTGTACCCACCTCCACTGGCATACTCCATGATCAGGTAAAGGGTCTTGTCTGTCTCAATCACCTCAAACAGTTTCACTGCAAACAAAATCAATCAATCAATCAATCACCTTTATTTAACCAGGTAGAGCCCATTGAGATCGAGATCTCTTTTACAAGGGTGACCTGGTCAAGTGGTCAGCAGCACACGTCACATTGGCAATAGGCATTTGCACTTATCAAAAAGAAAATAAAGAAAACTACAATCACAGTAAACAGATGTTGACAGTTCAAAACCAACAGGATATGACAGATTTCTATATACTGTACATTATATACAAAACATGTTGGTGCGTGAAAGGATGAAAAAAGGATGGAAGAAAAAACAAGAGCAAATAATTCTGCCCATGTGTTTTATTACTACGCAGTCATGATGTGTAGGCAATCCAACTCCCACCTCACCTCTGTTGTGACGTTAAACACAACTGATTTTGTTTTTGTTCAAACACCAGCAGAAAGCATCAAACATGTCAGTGCACAAAAACATAATATGAGACAAAGATCTTACCTATGTTAGGGTGATTCAGGCCTTTCATTATTCGTACCTCACGAAAAAGCTGAAAAGGAAAAAAAAGAACTTGATGAAGCCTCTGAAGTTTCCCATGAGACAAACATGGACTCGTCCATCACCCCTGCTAAACAACGTGGCATGAGAGCCAAGCATGGTCGACTCATAAATATGGACTTTACTCTTTTCTTTAATGCTACTGATTTTACCAGATGTAGTTCAAACCTTTGGGTAAAGACACCCAAGTCATGAGGCACAAGTTCTGAACCGGGGGGACAGAGTGAAAAACAAACTTGTAATTTTAGAGGTGGTCTCACACTCTATTTTTAGACAGCTGAAAATTTATGGAGATCAAAAAAACAACAACCTAAGAATTACATTAGATTGGCTGTTTTTTCTTCCTTTTTTTATTACAGCATTGCATTTATTGTTCACCATGTCTTTAAATGAGATGAAAATAAGATAAATGTCCTGATGTAAGCTCAATAATCCAGGTAAATAAATCATAAAACAGTTAGGTCAGGTCATCTGGACAGATTCTTTGTGGTTGAAACATTTAGTTCAATTTCGTGTAGGCTCCGCCCTTTAGGCCTCGCTAGTGGATAATTCCCTTCGCGCTCAGCGCGCACTGAAAACTTTTAGTCCACGCCCACATACTATGGGGGGGCCTGCCGGTCGTATAAATTCCGGTGCGACCGGACAATCATCTCCCGTTTTAATTCAGTCATCTAGCACTAAAGACTTCAAAGAAAATAAGAAGATGTCCAGTACCAGAGTGTGTCCGTCCTGCCAGGTCGGCTATTAATGAGCTTTGACCGGCAAGAATTCTGTGAAGGATGCCTGGATCCCCGCCACACCGAGCTCGCCGGTTCCTGCCATCTTTGCAGCCTCCTTCCTCTCGAGGAACGGGTGAGGCGTGCAACCTTGTTTAAGGCTATCGGAGAAGACGACTGGCAGATGGCAGAAGAGAGTTCGCTGGACGACACCATCGCCTTTTTTAATAGGTCGGGCGAATCGGACGGTTCGCCCGGCCGCGGTGATGAAGGTAGCAACCCCGCTGCTCCCTCCCTCCTGGAGAGCGTGGTGTTGGAAGAGGGGTGGCAGAGCGGACGCTCGAAGCCTGTGGCTCTTCCCAGGTCAGCGACCACCACACTCCTGGCCATTGGCACCCTCCTACAGGAGCTGCCCGCCATTATTCAGGAGGCTGCGGACACAAAGGGCTTTTTGTCCCTCTCCTCCCCCCACCCAGATTGGACGATTTGGCGGGTAGGTTTGGCTCCACAGCGGCCCGGCGCCCTGACCCCATCTGGCCTCGTTTCCCAACTGTGTCAGCACACTGGAACAATGCTGCAGCCGGGCCTGCCAAATCAAAAGCTCCAGTCTCCACCTTTGCTCCCATCACGAGAGTGGAAGGGTTCACTGAGCGGAGTTTTCCCTCAGTGCCCTCCCTGGAGCCAAGCCTCGCGGAGGTGTTTGGGGCCAGAGCTTCCAGGATGGACCAGAAACCGGTGCCTCCTGGGAAGCACGACCAGATGGTGATCCAGCTCTCGAACATAGTCCATCAATGCTCTTTTCAGGCGGCGGCAGCGGCGAATAATAACATCGCCATAGGCTGGAGGGAACAGATCTGCCAGAGGAGACAAAAAGCTCGCTTTGCAAAGCAGCTGATGTCATCCTGAACCTCTGCGCTATGGCCACAGTCTGTCTGTCCCGCACCACCGCCTGGATGACATTGATCCAAAGGACAACGTGGCTCCGCCTCACTCCTTCAATGCCTAAGAAGCTGCAAAAAGATTTGCTGGAGGGCCCGATCACGCCGGAAACGTTGTTTGGTGCAAACTTTACAGCGCTGCTGGAAAGATCAAAGAGGAGTGAGGAGGTTTCCAAAACGGTCCGTCATCTGATGACGTCACACACATCCTCCCGCCGCCCCGCCGGTTGGAGAGACCGAGGTGGCCAACGCCAGCAGTAACGGTGCTCCACGCCGGCAGCAGCAGCTTCCCGCTCCGCTCCCCCCCACCCACTCCCCCCATAGGTTACACCAAGTAATTTAACTGTGGTAGGGACGCTGAACTGGTTCAAATCCATGACCTCCACGGCACGACATGAACACGCACGCCCATTCTCCGAGCGTCACACAGAGAGGCAGTGAGTCTGTTCACTGGACAAATGGATGAACAAAGTAATAAGCAGAGGCTATATGCTGCAGTTTGTAGCTCGCACCCTCCTTTCAGAAGGATTATGGAGACAGTTCATTCATGCCCGGAGCAAAGTCAGAAATGGTCAGAAATTCAGGAGCTTTTGACAAAAGATGTAATCTCCAGAGTCCCAGACGGAGAAGAAAACAAAAGGTTTATTCCCGTTATTTTCTCGTGCCCAAAAAGAAAGCAGGGATGAGACCCATCTTCGATTTGTCCACATTCAACAAATCGATCATGGAGAGACAATTTCACATGCTGACGATCAAACAGCTGCTGAAAAAAAGGTAACCAGAACGATTGGTTCACCTCCCTGGATCTGCGGGACACATATTGGCATATCCCCATCATCCCAAAACACAGGAAGTTCCAGTGCTTCTCTTTCCAGGGGGTCCCATATCAGTTCAACAGAATGCCTTTCGGCTATTCCCTGGTTCCTCAAACGTCCTCAAAACGCGAGGAGACGGCCATTCAGCCGTTACGCACAGCAGGGATCAGGATTTTATTTTATCTGGACGACTTGCTCCTGTTAAGCAGGTCCAGAGAGTAAGCTGCTATTCAGATCAGAGTTTCAGCAGAGTACCTGTTAAACCTAGGATGAACTGGGACAAAAGCTCCATTCTCCCCTCCCAGATCATTGTTTATCTGGGAGTGGAGCTGAACTCGTGCTCAATGAGAGCATGACTGTCACAGCAGAGAGCCTAGGATCTGACGGCTCTGATTAGCCGTGTCAGACACAGAAGAGTGGTGTCAGCCCTGACCATCATGCATTTCCTGGGAATGATAGCGGCGGGCTACGTAATCGTCAGGCTGGGCTTACTCCATATGAGACGGACCCAGGGGAGGTTTACCCGCCTACGCATAGATCCTATGCATCAGAAGAGGCGAATGATCTCAGTTCCCCCCTCCGTAGGAACCCATCTAGGTCACTAGGGAAACCCCCTCACTCTGTCGGAGGGAGTTCACATCAGCAGACCCACGTCTCATGTCCCAGTGTTCACAGACGCATCTCTGACAGGCTGGAGGGGGGCGGGCACTTGTCTGTCTCGGACGGTGGGAGCAAGTGATCTGAGCCGTGACGTCAGAAACATTGTCGGTCACTGATTGGTCGGGGGAAGGAGTCTGTGGGGAGGAGTCTGTACAATCTTTCCAAAACAACAAATCCACCAATTTTTTCTACCGCCCGCCATTAGTCAGGAGCATACTTTTTCATATCGTTTTAGATAGAAAAAAATACAAATTATGTCCGCGCGACCCTCCACGTCACACGTTCCCCCCTCAGGGGGGGATGGGCAACACCGGGCCGCGCGGGCGTTGTCCGTCTCGTTGGGTTCCGTCGACACGACCCTCCACGGCGCACTGCCCCTCCAGGGGACGGGCGACGCTAGGCCGTGGCGGCGTGGCCGGTGCCTATGCATGTCGACGTGACCCTCTACGGTGCGCTACCCCTCCGGGGGACGGGCGACGTTGGGAACCGGCGGCCTGCCGTCGCATTGTTCCGTCAACGTGACCCTCCACGGCGCACGGCCCCTCTGGGGGACAGGTGATGCTGGGCCACAGCGGCGGGGCCAACGTCTTGTTGGGTTCGGCCGCACGACCCTCCACGGCGCACGGCCCCTCTGGGGGACGGGCGATGCTGGGCCGTGGCAGCGGGGTTGGTGCGTATGCATGTCGACGTGACCCTCCACGGCGCACGGCCCTTCCGGGGGACGGGCGACGCTGGGCACTGGCGGTATGCCGTCGCATTGTTCCGTCGACGTGACCCTCCATGGCGCACAGTCCCTCCGGGGAACAGGCGATGGGGGCCAATGCTCGCTCCTTAGTCTCGGACGCGACTGCCCGTCGGCCGTGCCTCCGGCGGCTCCATCGTCTCCACTCAAACGTGCGGCGCGCACGGACCATCCCCAGAGCATGGGGGGTAGGCCCGGACGCGACGTGCGGGAGACACACGGGGGTCGACGTGGGACGCTCGCCGATCCTCGGCACGCGCCCGACCCTCGGAACATTGTGCCCAGTGGGCGTGGCGGTCCTGCTCTGCCGTCCGCCGCGGCTCCCAAGTACCCGTGCACTCCTCCGCGACCCGTCCGGGCCGCGGCGGTGGGTTTGAAGCCTCCGGCCGTCCCTTCCTTCCGGGGGGCGGACGGAGCGCTCGGGAGTTGGAAGGTCGGAGCTTCGCTCCGTTGTCTTGAAGCGTCGGCAAAATCCCAAACACAGNGTTCACAGACGCATCTCTGACAGGCTGGAGGGGGGCGGGCACTTGTCTTTCTAGGACGGTGGGAGCAAGCGATCTGAGCCGTGACGTCAGAAACAATGTTGGTCACTGATTGGTCGGGGGAGGAGTCTGTGGGGAGGAGTCTGTGCAATATTTCCAAAACAACAAATCCACCATTTTTTTCTACCGCCCGCCATTAGTCAGGAGCATATCTTTTCGTATTGTTTTAGCTAGAAAAAAATACAAATTATGTCCAATCTGTGGTCAAATGCAGAGGTACAGGCATTTTTGTGCTTTGTGGCTGACGAGAAGATCCAAAGCGAGCTGGATGGAATGATTAGAAATGATCGCCCAGCTAATAATGGGAGGGAAGGTAGCTTTGGACACAGCCACTGCTTGAAACAGTTATTGAAGATAATGAGTTTTTCTAACTAAACATATTTTAAGTAGGGATGGGGCAGATCTGATCCAGTATCGGTATCGGTATCAGATACCAGCAGAATGTAAGTATCGGGTATCGGAACCAACCTGCCGATATTTCCGATACTTTCTAGATGTCAGAGAGCACATATATTTCACCATACTCTTTGACTTCTGTCTTAACATTGTTACTTAGCAGTATATTAGTGTTCAATTATAGATTAAATCTGTATCTGTTGATAAAATTCAACAAGAATTACAACTCATATAGTGCCAGAATTAAAAATAAGACTAGAAAATGGGGAGTAGAATGTGATGATTTCCCATAATGCTTAGCAGTATTTTAGACTAGTGTTCCTTGCACCATGAGTCAGAAGGACGTCTGTGGAAGAGACCTGCCTCTTCTTGTATGCCATTTGTTTGTGAATTACTGTAGTGAGGCTCAGAGTGTCTTCTTTGGGTTTACCTCACACAAGTCCGAGTTTTGTGCAACATACGTGCTCTCCCTTCAAGAACTTAATTATTACAGCCTCCTATGCTTGAACACCGATATCGGATCGGAAAAGTATCGGTATCGGCCGATACTCCGTTGTTATGTATCGGTATCGGATCGGAAGTGAGAAATGTGGATCGGTGCATCCCTAATTTTAAGAGACTGATCCCATCGGTCCTGAACATATTTTTAACTAAAAAAATAGGCTGACATTGATGCAACAATGCTATGCTAATTAGCACATATGCTAACTGTACTCCGTTCTAACTGTATTTGATCCGGAACATATTTCAGCATGTGACGCTACAAATTCCACACTCGACCCTCCAAACCTCCCGGCTTCGCAGTATGCCCCTGCTCCGTCAGCTGAATCAACCACATCGCAACCCAGCACCTCACAGAGCAGAACAAATCGTCAGCCTTCAGTACATGGTAAGAACAGATGCAACAATCACATTGCATCTGTTTATTTATTTTTTGTTTATTTGTGACAATAAGGACATGCTTTTATTTTATTTATAAAATAAAAAATGAATAAATGATTAATTAATACTGAATTAGAGTCATAGTTTCTATATTTGTCATACGAACCACATGTAGTGGTATGAAATACACATGGCTCCAGTTACATACAACAATTAAATGTAAAAGTTAAACATTACATTGTTATTTTGTTTTTATGTTACTCAAGCAGATGTAATTTAGTGAGTAATACAGGTTTCTACCCATTCACTTTAACAGCACACGCAAAACGTTTGTATTACTGTATTTTCCACAGTACATGTTGCACTACCCTAGTCACATCAGTCTATATTGTTCTAATATAGTGGATTATGCTATTACTAAAATTAAAGCTTTAAATGTAAGAAAAACTGACTTATGTATTGATTCACAAAATTGAACTTCAGCACAACAAAAATGTCTTCAGTAGCACCACCTTTGTTTTATGCATTTATTCAAAAACAGTAAATGTTTAACCACATGCCATGTCTTCATTTTTAGGCAAGAGAAAGAGAAAAGATCACGGTAAAGACCAAAGTCACATGCCGTTAATGATCGACCAAGAGGAGCTTAACCCACAGCGGGAACAACACATGCATCTTCTTCTGGCTGAATCCTGTGAGGCAAGGGAACAGGAGGCATCAGCGAGGGGACAGCTGACTCTTTTTGTCACATTTTATACTTTCTTGTTTGTTTTTTTTTTTTTTTAAGTGGTGTCCTTGATTATTAAATTTGTACTGGAAGTGAAGACATTTTTTCATTCGCATTTGACCGTTAATGAACCCTAAGAAAAGATTACCATAATCTGCTCGAATGTTATACATTTTTGGATTCTATGATCAAGTCAGACAACAGTAAAAAAAATTCAGCTGAAAGCCCTGGTGCACCTTTTATTTGAACTTGCAGAGATTTTAACAGCCCATCTGCAGCAAATAGGCAGGCGTTCAACTGAACTGTAAACTCATGTTGTTTTGGTCTCCATCCATCCATCCTCCGCTTATCCTGAAGTCGGGTCGTGGGGGCAGCAGCCTAACCAGGGAGGTACAGACATCAACATCAACCCGATGAGGCTCTTCTTGGAGGACCACAAGGAGTTCCCAGATCAACTAACACTTAATAATTAATACTGTACTTTGTTTTTACGTTTAAAGAAACAAGCCTTTTGTGTTTAAGGGCCAATTTAAAACAAAATATCCATTTGCATTTGACTTTTAATTAAGCCTAACAAAAGATTACCATTTACATTTAATGAAATACAAACCTTTTATATTACAGGGCCAATTAAAACCAGATTAATTTCAAATCTGTAGCATGTAAAAATAGTTTCCCTGATTACAGGAAAGTGTGATGTGTTTAGGAATTTTAACAAGAACCTTGTGCATATCTGAAAATAATAAAAGTGAGGATATTTTTACACATCTTTATTATAAAAAACAGAATGGAAAACATATGGGTTTAAAGCAAGCTGAAAAGACAATAAAAAACTGAAAGTTATGCACCATAACTCATGTTCCCTGAAGGAAGGGAACGAGGTGCAACATACTTGCTATAGGAATTGCGCCCCCGCGCGATTACCTGAAGGAATACATTCACGCTTTTTACGGCAGGGGGCGTGACCCCGCGCCAGAGGTACCGCCTTTTAGGTACTTAAGCGACTGACGCCCCTCCAACTTTCTCCAAAATTGCACTTCACCGAGCTTTCAGCATTGAAAAGGGCCAGGTATGTTGCACCTCGTTCCCTTCCTTCAGGGAACATGAGTTATGGTGCATAACTTTCAGTTCCCTTTCAGTTCGGTCTCTCGGTGCAACATACTTGCTATGGGAACGTAAATCATTCATGCCCTTGAAATGCTCAGTAAAATGCCTGCTAGTGTGACCATCTGCCTTTGACCAGTAGGTATCTCAAAGCTACTTTCTATTGTGTATTAGAGAGAACAGCCTGAGTGACATCACATGCAGTAACATCCAAACTGTAATGCTTTGCAAAAGGGTTTAATGAGCTCCAGTTCGCAGCAGCGCAAATGTCTGCAACTGGCATGCCCTTGAACAATGACCAGGAAGTGACCAAGCCCCT
Source organism: Garcialebias charrua (assembly GCA_038048925.1). NCBI lineage: Eukaryota > Metazoa > Chordata > Actinopteri > Cyprinodontiformes > Rivulidae > Garcialebias > Garcialebias charrua. Next base: position 13,642 of record JBBPBX010017914.1, read on the forward strand.
AGATGAGTGAGCATGCACTCCAGGGGGCATTTGTTGACCTTTGCTACCGTACGCCCTTTTAATGGCCTCCGTCACCCAATGTGAGAGGCGCTGTCTTGATAGGGCCTTCCCTGTAGCAGGTGCGGCAAAGCAGATGAACAGTTGGTTTGTTTCCCTTACATTCGCCTGTTCTCTGTATGTAAGTGCGTAAAGCTCTCACAGGGTAGAGAGCTTTTAGTCTCTCCTGTTCCTGAGTAAGGACAGGGGTAGGTGGGAAGGAGGAGAGGCCAAAGTCTAGACTCCTATAGTTGAAGGTCAAGACCTTGGGAGTATAAGCGGGATTAGGCCTCAGGGTGACCTTTGACCCGTCAGGGGCGAATATGGTACATAACGGATGAACAGATAGAGCGTGGAGGTCTCCCACGCGTTTTGCCGAGCAAAGAGCCAGGAGAAGAGCAGTTTTATAAGATAGAAGATCTATCTTAATTCCGCTCAGAGGCTCGAATGGCGGGTCGCAAAGAGCCCCCAAGACCAGGCCAAGATCCCAACCAGGGGTCAATGTCCTGTTGGGTGGCTTGGTTCGAAGCACACCTTTCATATATCTCATTATGATTGGATATGCTCCAGGAGTCCTGTGTCCCTAGCCCTCGTGACAAGCAGAGATAGCTGCACGGAACACTTTAATCGTTGAATAAGAACGACCCTTTTCCAGTAAATCCTGAAGGAAAGTTATGAGTTGAGCCAAGTCGCAAGGATAAGAAATGATATTTCTTTCTGAGCACCAGGCTTCGAATATGTACCACTTCTGTGAGTATAGAGACTGTGTTGACCCGGCACTGGCATTCTGTATAGTTTTCACCACATTTTTTGGTAGGCCTGAAGCCATCAGCCTGTCCTTTTCAGCTAACAGGCTGCAATTAATTCTAGTTCCTGGCCTAAGTGGCTAGACTACAACTTCCTGTGTGAGCCTTTGAGGGTCAACCAGGTTGGGGAGGGGGCCTCCACGTTGATATGTTAACAGATTGCACTGATCGAGTCTCCTCGAAGACAGATTAAGTCTATTAATTTTATTAGATTGAGTTGGAACAGGAAAGCTATTACTTCCCTCCAAAATAGGATTTATTGGATTGAAGGGCTGCTGTTTTTATAAACCAGCAGATCTCCTAACACCAATTGGTGTCTCACCCAGTGGGATAATGTTATGTGGGAGCAACTCTGATGCAGTTTTGTGAGGGAAGTCACGTGCTGCTTGTTCACCGCTTGAGCATTACATGTCCTTCATGAATAATAAAGGGACAAATGCAACGTGTGAACGTGGAGATGGTCCTTTGTAACTGGCAGACTTTAGATCATTTGTTGATAAGGAGCCCAGTTTCCTTTCAAAATCAGGAAGAAAAATCTGGTTCTACTCCGATCCGTTTACATACACAGTAACGTGATCACAGCCATTGTTTTGAGAGTGTGAAATTTGTGTCCGCCTTGGGGTATCCGACGTGCTCTCCTGTGTTACGAACATGTCACATGTTTATCTGGTTAGTGTATTGGCCGGCCCCTTGTTCACAATGGAGCGGGGGCTGGAACACGTGCCCTCTCTCACCTGTCTTCGCGAAAGGTGGAGGGTCTGTTCGCAGACGCCTCTGGGTCTGTCCTCTGGAGACAGGTCCTGAGGCACCCTACTGGGGCTTATTGAATAGACTGACACCCCATGAGCCGTGAGGGAGGGGGATGTGGCCCCCCCTTTATGACGGCTGACAGGCCAGGGAGGCCCGTACTGTTGACATTATTTGTGTTGGTGTGTTGTTTTTTTGATCGTCAATAAAACAGGGATGTGCTGTTTTATAAGTTTTATTCGTGCTTATGTACAACGACATACATGATTTGATGTCACTCACAGCAGGGAGAACATGGTTTGTGCATGCAACAGAATTATCAGCCATTTGTACTTTGCTACAAATAAAGTCTGAACAAGGTGAGAACATTCCCGTTACCACGTGGGCGGGAGGTCGTCTAAAAGGTAAACGTGGGCCTGGTTCATCAGGTACGTTTTTGACGAGTGTCCCGGTTTGCCGAGGAGGCCCTATGCCTGCTCGCTTGGCTTTGGACAAACCTGTTTTTTTGCTCCATGCGTTCTCGGAGCGAGGTTGGCTTGGCGGGGGTCTCTGCCGAGGTTCTTCCTCGTATGCTGGCCGTTTCTGCGGTGGCGCACGTGCCGTCGAGCGGTGCAACGGCTGTGCAGGTCTGCCTCCAGCAAGCTCCCTGGGAGGGACGAAACTCCGATGGGGAATGCCTACCCTGAGAGCTTCAGCCTATCTGCGCCTTTGGTCCAGCTTGGTCTGGATTCGCTCCAAAGTCTGACCAAATAACCCCTCCTTCTCTATTGAGTGGTGGAGAAAAGGCACCTTTTGTCCCTCCGGTAAATCCGTCAGCATCATCCACAGGTGGCGGATCGCGAAGACCACTTCCGCCATACCTTTGCCCTGAGCCACAGCAGCTGTCCCCATCATATGGAGAACAAAGTCTGTTGCTCTGCGGGCTTCATCCAGTAAGTCGGCAGCAGCTTGCTTATCTGAGGTTACTTGCAGTTGTTGGAGTTTTTCCGCAAGGTAAGCTTGCATCATCGCGGAAGCGTTCATGGTGCGCGCCGCGAGTCCTTGGGCTCTGTAGCACTTCTCGAGAAGGGACGCTGAGGCTTTGCAAGCTTTGCTGGGGAGAGTCGGTTTTGTTCCGGATGACTTGGGAGTTAGGTGGGATGCCAGTGTGTCCTCAATCTGAGGCAAGTTGGCTATTCCCGCCTCATCCATGCCTTCCACGTCGAGGAACTGTGAGAGAGGAAGGAGCATGTGCGCTCATGGCTGAGGCCAGGTACGGGTCAGTTCTGTGAGGAAGTCCGGGAACACGGGCATCCTTTGCCTCGTTGCTGCCTGCTGTTTTGAATAAAAATAGTTCCCCGCCAGCCTCGTGACCTGTTGGCGAGGCGGAGGTTCCGGCCAGGGAATGTTCAGCGCATCTGCTACTCTGTGGCACAGGTCGAACAGGGCAGGGATGGAGAAGTCAGTTTCAGGGAGCACAGGTACCAAGGTCCTGGAGAGTTCCTCTCCCAGATCCTCGATTTCGAGTTCTGGTTCCTCCGTTGAAAATTCGCCCGAGGCTGAGATGGAGATCTTGTCTTCATTCATCATGTCTCTTGTGTCGAACTCGACTGTTAGGTCCACCATGGGAGTGAGCGGGTCAGGGCTGTCGCCCTATTCGACGTGCATGCTGTCATGTAGAGCCATGTTTTCGAGCTCCGGGGTCGGAGTGAGGGTCTCTGTGGTGTCTGGGTCCTGTGGACCAGCTGAGCTTCCCATGGCCTTAGCTACGAGGTCCACCCGATGCTGCAGCACCATATCCAGCATCTGGTTACAGTGTAGGCAAGAATCAGGCGCATCCAGAGCTTGTCCTAAATGAAATATACCCAGGCAGACTGGACAGGCCTCATGGGTGTCCGTTACTGCGAGAGAAAATCCACAGCCGCTGGCACAGGTGCGCAAGGTTAGGCTCGCCGTCCCGCCGGTTTTCGTTTGAAGTTTTGTCTTTCGCTTTACTTTCTCCGGAGGCATGTCCGAGATAAGGCGAGCGAGTCCTTCCAGAATCATTTTTCTTCTTTGTTCAAGTGTCTCCTCTATCGTGTCACTTTCGTTGGCTAGCCCGCTAGGATGTTAGCTGGGGTAGCGGTCGTGGCGTAGTTATAACGCCGTTGAGCGAAGCAACCTGTGGAGAGAGGAGAAGAAAAAACTTTGAGGTTATAGAAATGTGCTGGACTAGCTTTCGCTAGTCCAGCAGTACGCAGGGAAAAATTCTCTGTGCGCTCTGTGCAGGGAGCGAGCTCACCTCAAGTTGAGCGATGGAGCAGCAGAGAAGTCCCGCAAAGAGAGGTAGTTCAGGTTTTGCGAGATGAAGGGCAAAAAAAGAGAAAGTTGGAGGGGCGTCAGTTGCTTAAGTACCTAAAAGGTGGTACCTCTGGCGCGGGGTGACGCCCCCTGCCGTAAAAGGCGTGAATGTATTCCTTCAGGTAATCGCGCGGGGGCGCAATTCCCATAGCAAGTATGTTGCACCGAGAGACCACACTGAAAGGGAACCACAGACTGAGAATAACGTGAAGTAAAACAATGACGTCGTCCATTTTGGTTGTGCGTGTCTTTCAGGGTATTCTTCTTCTAGTAGTTTAGCGGTAGCCAGTAAATAGCTTAAGGGACATTACCGCCACAAGGTGGTGAGACAAGGTCTTTAAGGGTGTTCTTCTTCTAATGTTTAGTGGTGGCTAGTTCATTCATTCATTCATTCAACCTTTATTTATACAGGCTAGCCTCGTTGAGTCACAGGGACTCATTTACAAGAGGGACCTGTAAAAAAAGAATTTCCAAGACCGGGAGTCGAACCCAGGTCTCCCACATTCGAGGCAATCTGTTAGACCACTAAGCCAACCAGGCATCCAACCTCCTTCTAGTAAATAACTTGAGGGAACACTACCGCCATAATGTGGTAAGACAAGTAGGATTCTTGACCCCGTC
>JBBPBX010017914.1:24868-41591 GCA_038048925.1 Garcialebias charrua
AATATATTTGTAAGGCAACGTGTCATCCATCCCTTCTGGTCCTTGCTCTCGCGTCGAATTGTATCGGAGGCCATTGCTGTAACTGTAACCTTCTCCTATCTTGTTTTATTACAATTAATACATTGAATTCATGTTTCCTTGATTTATTGAGATAGACTGAGTTACTACATCTGAGGGAGTCCGAGCCGGAAGCCTCTTGAGCTACAGATGGGCCTGGGGTTCAAGATAAGACCTGCAGGCCGTGACAACATTAATAAAATATATTTATGAAACATACCATATTTATTAAGATTAATTAAAATATCTCTTTCCATGAATTCATTAATTTTCCTGGACATTGTTATTATTCCGTTTATGAATAAGAACAGTCTTAATTTGCTTAGAAAAGTATGTGCTCTATCTCCGCAGATTTTCATGTTGCTTATTCAGTTCTTATTCATAAGCAACGGCGATCCATGCGACCCAAAAATATTCTTTTTAGTGCATGCGCAAATGAGCTGACACTATGGATCGTGCTTACGTAAAAGATCAGACTGTGACAATGCTCCTACTAGGCGCGGTGCTACCATCCCCCTCAGAATTTTCCCTGATCACTTTGTCCTCTCACACATGATGCATGTCACATTGTGTTCCTGCCACCCAACATTTAAAACCAGTCTTTCACTTGTTTCATTGATCCTAAATCTGGCAAACTTGGTGTTCAAAATGTTTACTGCATATTCATTCATTCAACCTTTATTTAGGCAATTTAATCTCATTGAGCCTCAATGGCTTATTTACAAGAGAGACCTGCTACAAACAAAGAACGATGACAACAGCAACAGTAGATTTTCCTTGGACAATCAACAATAGACAATCATTAAGAGCGAAAAACAGATTTTTTAACACGTTAAAACAAAGATGTCAAAGTAGCAAAACAGACAGATTATAAGGTAGATGTAGAAAATCAACAGGAACATGTCTGCATTGGTTTTTGTCAGGATTCCAACAGATTCTTAAAACCATTTAGAGAGGTCAAGGTCGAGATCTTCAGATCTTTTTGTAAGATATTCCATGAAGCAGGAGCAGAGTAGGAGAAGGTCCTTTTTCCAAGTTCAGTTCTCACTGAGGGAACACTGCAGGTAATCATGTCCTGAGAGCGCACACTGTAGCTGCACTCACACAGAGACATGTAGGAGGAGATGTATGAAGGCAGCAGACCAAGAAGTGATTTAAAGATGAAAATGTACCAGTGGAAGAGTCTGTGTGAAGTTAATGATGTCCAGTTAACCAGTGAATACAGGGTGCAGTGGTGGGTACGATAATCACAGCCAGTTATGAATCTTAGTAATAATATATAAATAATAATAATAATTTTATTTAAAAGCGCCTTTCAGGACACCCAAGGACACTTAACAAACAAACACAGTTCAAACATCAGCAGTAACAAATTGAAATATAAAATACATAAAGAATATAAAACACAAAATAATTTAAAATACATTTAGTAATTTAGTGCACCATGATAGACAGCATCCAACATCTGCAGGTGCTTGTAGGAGCGTTCATGTAGATAATGTCACTGTAATCAATGGAGGGAAGGAAAGTCACAGATACAAGGCGTTTCCTAGCATTCAGCATTCAACAACCTAGGAAGCTAATATTTCTGTTGTTATGGATCTTTAGAGGCTGAATAAGTCTGAAGGGTTAAATGCAGATTTGATCTAATTTTTTTGTTGTGATCTTTAGAGGCTGAATAAGTCTGAAGGGTTAAATGCAGATTTGATCTAATTTTTTGTGTCCATTTGCAGACTGCCAAATTGCCAACCTGGCAGACGTGGTGTTCATCGTTGATGAGTCTGGAAGCATCGGCGATTCCAACTTCCAGCTGGTCCGAGCCTTCCTGCACTCCATCATCAACGGTCTGGACATCAGTCCAACCAGAGTCCGAGTGGGCATTGTCCTGTACAACACAGAGCCCACGGCACATGTCTACCTGGACACCTTCAGCAACAAAACCGAACTACTGGACTTTGTCAGAATCCTTCCTTATCGAAGAGGGGGCACAAACAGTGGAGCCGCCTTGAATTTCACCCGCGAGAATGTCTTCATCGAGGACAAAGGAAGCAGGAAGTCAAAGGGTGTTCAGCAGGTAGCGGTGGTGATCACTGATGGGGAGTCTCAGGACAACGTGAGCAAAGCAGCAGCTGATCTACGGCGTGCAGGAGTCACCGTTTACTCTGTGGGAGTTCAAGACGCCAACGAAGCGGAGCTGCAACAGATAGCCTCCCATCCTCCGCAGAAACATGTGTTCATCGTGGACAGCTTTGCCAAACTGAAATCTCTGGAGCAGAGCCTGCAGAAACTGCTCTGCAACAATATCTTACAGCAGGCGTTCTCTGTGGTTATGAGAAGATCCGACATCAAAGAAGGTTGGACTGCTATTCAATAAATGATCCCGTTTTCAGATTTTGTTACCAATCAATGATTCAACATCATGAGGACAACTCTCACAAGTTTGTGTTTCTGTTGCAGGCTGCGTTCAAACAAATGAAGCAGACATCTTTTTCCTCATTGACCACTCAGGAAGTATTAACCCACCAGACTTCGAGGACATGAAGAAGTTCATGCTGGAGTTCATCGACACCTTCCGTATTGGACCCCAGTATATCCGCTTAGGGGTTGTGAAATACGCCGATTCACCAACGCTGGAGTTCGATCTGATGGACTACACTGATTCACAGTCTCTGGAGAAAGCTGTGGAGGGAATCCAACAGGTAGGAGGAGGCACGGAGACAGGGAGGGCTCTGACCTTCATGGGTCCTCTGTTCAAGAAAGCCGCAGTCACTCGAGGCCAAAAAGTCCGGGAGTACCTGGTGGTCATCACAGATGGAAAGTCCAGCGACATGGTCAAGGCTCCTGCAGAGGCTCTACGCACTCAGGGTGTCACCATCTACGCCATCGGTGTGAAGAAAGCTAATGAGGCGGAGCTAAAGGAGATGTCCGGCAACCCCAGGAGGACCTTCTTCGTCAACAACTTTGATGCCCTAAACCTGATCAAGGATGACGTCATCACCGACATCTGTACTACTGACGGTACGATAGCTAAGTGTTGGACCTCTGAGAAGTTTTAGGAAGTTGTGTTTGTATTTTGCTAAAGGTAGCAGAAGGCTAGCTAAAAGTGCTGTAGAAAAATAGTTGCTAAATAACGCAAAATGGTAGCAAAATTAGCAAAACGGTAGCTAAATGTAGCTAAGGGTAGCTAAAAGTTGTTAAATAGTTGCTGAACTAGATGAGTGGTAGCTAACTGTAGCAAAATACTTTTGGAATCTTAGTTGAAAATAGAATGGTAGCCAAAAGTAGTAAAATAGTTGTTAAATGAAGCAAAATGGTAGCTAAAATTAGCACAACGGTAGCTAAATGTAGCTAAGGGTAGCTAAAAGTCAATCATCAATCTGTTATACTTTGCCAGGACAAGATAAAATCAAACCAGCAATAGTAGTTAGATTTGTAAGCAGGAAACTTAGAAATAATGTGCTGATGCAGGTAAAAAAAACTACAGGGCACAAAGGTATATATAAATGAGCATCTGACAAAACAGAATGCCAGCATTGCATGGGAGGCAAGGTTGTTAAAAAAACAAAACAAAATAATATCAACATGGACGAGAAATTGATATGTTTGGCTAAAAGTTAACAAACAAACACAACCCAAAATAATAAAGGAAATGAAGGACTTGGAAAAATTTAAATAATCCAGGAGAATGGCAACCTTCAAGTCATCAAATTATATTCCATATAAAATATATAAATATTTTAATTGTGAAAACATTAGTTCGATGAACGGATGTTTTTGACAATGACAGATTATACTGAATCTGAATCGAAAATATATAATGTTGATGATCTGATTGATCCTGGTTTTTTTCCAACAATAGAGGGTTGTGATTATTATAGTGAACAACAATTAAATGATTTTAGCTTGACAAAGTCTGGCTTATCCATAATTCATTTCAATTGCAGAAGTATAAATGCAAATATTTCCAAAATTACCGACTATTTAAAGCAACTTGATAGAACATTTACGATAATTGCATTGTCTGAGATGTGGTTAAAGTATGATAATATAATTAATACACAAATCGATGGGTATGAATTGTTTACAATGAACAGATATAAAAAAAAGAAGTGATGGTGGCACTTTTTGTAAATAATGCTATAAAATGTAATTTAATCAGGGAAATGTCAATAACTGATGAGGAACTAATAGAAATGATAACTATTGAAATAATTAATAAAAATGACAGAAACATTATTATAAGTTGTGTATACAGACCACCTGGATCAAATATTGAGTCATTCACAGATCAAATTATTGAACTATTTGACAAGAGATGCAATAAAACAATTTTTCTTTGTGGAGACTTTAATATTGATTTGGGAATACAGAAAGATTCAAACAATGTTGGTTCATTTATAGACTCAATGCATTCCCTAAATCTTTACCATTTAATTTCAAAGCCAACAAGAATCACGTCTCACAGTGCAACTATAATTGACAATATTTTTACAAATGCCACAAATGGGAATGTGACTGGTGGTATCTTAATGAGTGATCTTAGTGATCATTTACCAGTGTTTACCATCTACAAGAAGTTTCAATCAATCAAAAAAATAATCCCATGTACAACAAAAATAATAAACACATCTAAGAAAGCTTTAGATAAGTTGAAAGATGATTTAATTGAACAAAACTGGGATAGTGTTTATGTTGATGATGTAAATAAATCATACGATGCATTCATGAATATCCTTGAAGCTTTATATCAAAAAAATTGTATTATAAAAAATTACACTAAGAAGAAAGTTGTTGACCAGCAATGGATGACGAAGGGATTGAGAAATGCTTGTAAAAAGAAAAACTATCTGTACTCCTGTTTCCTGAAATGTAGAACACGAGAAGCTGAAGATAGATATAAACAATATAAAAACAAATTAGTTGGGATTATAAGAAAACATAAGAAAGAATATTATAGTGACTTATTGAATAAAAGTAATGGAGACATGAAAGCTACATGGCGGGTAGTGAATAATGCTTTACAAAAAAATACAAATAAAACAAGCATTTCACAAACCTTTACAATGGATAACAAGAAAGTATACGATGAAAATGTAATTGCAAATGGATTTAATCATTACTTTGTTGACGTTGGAACCAACCTTGCTGCAACGATACCTAAGGTGAATAAGGATGTGAATTATTTAATTGATGATTACCCTGAAAGTATGTTCCTGCATGGAACTGATAAATATGAAATAATGAATGTCATTAATACATTTTTGGACAAAAGATCAAAGGATTTTATGGATATGGATATGATGTTTGTAAAGCACATACTGGGTCATGTAATCGAACCATTTACATACATATGCAATTTATCATTTACAAAAGGAGTATTTCCTGACAGAATGAAGGTGGCCAAAGTGATACCTCTGTTCAAAGGAGGTGACAAATGTGAGTTTAATAATTATCGACCGATATCCTTGTTACCACAGTTTTCTAAAATATTGGAGAAATTATTTAGTAACAGATTAGACCAATTTATTGAAAAACAAAATATTTTAACCAATAGCCAATATGGTTTCAGAGCAAAAAATTCAACATCCATGGCGCTTGTGGACTTTATTGAACAAGTAACAACTGCTGTGGACCAAAAACAGTATTGTGTGAGTGTGTTTGTTGACTTAAAAAAGGCTTTTGATACGGTCGATCATAACATTCTTTTTGAGAAATTGTATAAATATGGTATCAGAGGATTGACTCTGAAGTGGGTGTGCAGTTACTTAAACAACAGGAAACAATTTGTGCAGATAAATGATATAAGATCGGATTACAGCAACATTACATGTGGAGTTCCTCAAGGATCTGTAATTGGTCCAAAGTTGTTCATCCTGTATGTAAATGATTTGGTTAAGGCGTCTAGTTTCCTTAAATATGTTCTTTTTGCAGATGACACAACTTTTTTTTGTTCTGGTACGAATATTGAACAGTTATTGAAATTAATGATGATTGAGTTTAATAAAATTCTAAATTGGTTTAGACTCAACAAAGTATTGTTAAACTTAGATAAGACTAATTATATGATATTTAGCAATAAAAATTAAAATATTGATGTTTCATTCAAGATTGACAATTCAGAAATCTGTAGAGTATATGAGGCGAAGTTTTTGGGTGTCATCATTGATGATAAATTATCATGGAAGCAACACATAAATTCAGTTAAAACGAAAATATCAAAATCTGTTGCAATTTTTTATAGAGTCAGGTATCTACTGAATGATAAAGCTTTGTGTTTGTTGTACAATACAATTGTTGTGCCACATTTAATTTACTGTATTAATGTTTGGGGGAAAGCATGTAAATCAATTACAAAGCCCATTTTTATATTGCAGAAGAGAGTTATAAGAATTATCAAGGGTAAACATTATTGTCATCCATCAAATATATTATTTTGTGAATTGAAGTTTTTGAAGTTCCCTGATTTAGTGGATTATAACATCTTGTCATTTATGTATAGAGCGCATCATAATGCATTGCCTTCTAATATCCAAAATAATTATGTGAAAAGATCCAGTAATTATAATCTTAAGGGGAAAGATGTTTTTCTTAAACCGCAATTCAGAACCAGTTTGAAGGGAAGATCTACCCTAATTCAAGGTGTTAGACTGTGTGCTGGTGAAGATTCTCAGTCGTCCAGGACATGATAAATCAAAAAGGCGTTCAATTCAAGATCAAATGGACTTTATTTGTAACATATTTGTTAGACTGTGGAACGATTTAGAGTTATCTGTTAAGGAAGCTAAATCTATCTCAATATTTAAGAAACTGGTAAAAGTCCATATGCTAAAAAAAATATATGAATGTATTTCATGGAAAGTGTTAGATATTTGAAATATCGCTTGAGTTATTTACTTGTTTTGACAATTTTTTTGAATGTGTTTATTTGAGTGGTTTATTGGATAACAAAGGAGCAGATACTATAAGATTTTTTTCTTCATCTGCTGCCTTTCATTTTATATATACTATGTTTTGTAGTTAAATATATGTTATTTGTTATGTTATGTATTTTAATTTTGTTATGAAATGAATAAAGACTTCTAAAAAAAGTAATAAAATACTTGCTAAAATAGTTGAATGGTAAAATCAAAAAAGGCGTTCAATACAGGATCAACTGGACTTTATTTGTTGCAGAAAACGTTTCGACTTCTGTCCAGAAGTCTTTTTCAATTCTGAATGGAAGCTGTGAGAACGAGAAGTTTTATACAGGCTTACAAGTCACGCACCAACATATGAAATTGGAAACTGAGATAACACCACAAATTAACTAACATGCCCATTCTATTTAAATTGACAAAACGACACATCCCAGCTTAACAAAGGGGGGTTTGTAACACATACATGTAAATTGAAAGATCACACCTTAAACAGTAGGAGGTTCCCTTGAGGTCTTGATCTTTCAATTTACATGTATGTGTTACAAACCCCCCTTTGTTAAGCTGGGATGTGTCGTTTTGTCAATTTAAATAGAATGGGCATGTTAGTTAATTTGTGGTGTTATCTCAGTTTCCAATTTCATATGTTGGTGCGTGACTTGTAAGCCTGTATAAAACTTCTCGTTCTCACAGCTTCCATTCAGAATTGAAAAAGACTTCTGGACAGAAGTCGAAACGTTTTCTGCAACAAATAAAGTCCAGTTGATCCTGTATTGAACGCCTTTTTTGATTTCATCATGTCCTGGACGACTGAGAATCTTCACCAGCAAGTTGAATGGTAACTAACAGTAGCAAAAGGGTAACTAAAGTATCTCAACATGTTTCTCAACCTGCCATTGTGTATCTGTTCCTACCAAACCCAGATGGTCGAAGCAGATGGCCGCTTGTCCTAAGCCTGGTTCTGCTAAAGGTTTCTTCCTCATGAGGGAGATTTTCCTTTCCACTGTCACCTTCATGCTTGTTTAAGATGAGAGTTCAGTGATGGAGTTAAACTCAAAGCAGTCTGCTCCTCACATAAATAATGTTAAATTGTTTTTTTTATATATGAATGTTTCTGTTAAATTATTATTTTATATATGAATGTTTCTGTTAAATTATTATTTTATATATGAATGTTTCTGTTCAATGCCCTGGGACGACTTCTGTTGTGACTTGGTGCTATAGAAATAAACTGAATGGAATTGAATTGACAGCTCCGCCCCTCTCTTACCACTACCTGGTGGTGAGTTGGCTCCGATGGTGGGGGAGGATGCCGGTCAGACCTGGCAGACCCAAACGTATTGTGAGGGTCTGCTGGGAACGTCTGGCAGAGTCTCCCGTAAGACGGAGCTTTAACTCCCACCTCCGGGAGAGCTTTGAACACGTTCCGAGGGAGGCGGGGGACATTGAGCCCGAGTGGGCCATGTTTCGCGCCTCTATTGTCGAGGCAGCTTATCGGAGTTGTGGCCGCAAGGTTGTTGGTGCCTGTCGTGGTGGCAACCCTCGAACCCGGTGGTGGACACCGGCGGTGAGGGATGCTGTCAAGCTGAAGAAGGAGTCCTATTGGGCCTTTTTGGCCTGTGGGACCCCGGAAGCAGCAGATAGGTACCGGCAGTCCAAGCGGCATGCGGCTCGGGTGGTTGCTGAGGCAAAAACTCGGGCGTGGGAGGAGTTCGGAGAGGCCATGGAGAATGACTTCCGTACGGCTTCGAGGCGATTCTGGTCCACCATCCGGCGTCTCAGGGGGGGAAAGCGGTACGCGACCAACACCATTTATGGTGGGGATGGCGTGCTGTTGACCTCAACTCGGGATGTTGTGAGTCGGTGGGCGGAATACTTCGAAGACCTCCTCAATCCTACTGGCACGTCTTCCACTGAGGAAGCGGAGCCTGGGGACTTTGGGTCGGGCTCTCCAATCTCTGGTGCTGAGGTCGCCGAGGTGGTTAAAAAGCTCCGCGGTGGCAAGGCTCCGGGGGTGGATGAGATTCGTCCTGAGTTCCTTAGGGCTCTGGATGTTGTGGGGTTGTGTTGGCTTACGCGACTCTGCAATATCGCGTGGACATCGGGGGCAGTTCCCTTGGATTGGCAGACTGGGGTGGTGGTTCCCCTATTCAAAAAGGGGGACCGTAGGGTGTGTTCCAACTATAGAGGGATCACACTCTTAAGCCTCCCTGGTAAGGTCTATTCAGGGGTTCTGGAGAGGAGGGTCCGTCGGATAGTCGAACCTCGGATTCAGGAGGAGCAGTGTGGTTTTCGTCCTGGTCGTGGAACACTAGACCAGCTCTACACCCTCAACAGGGTCCTGGAGGGTGCGTGGGAGTTTGCCCAACCAGTTTACATGTGCTTTGTAGACTTGGAAAAGGCATTCGACCGCGTCCCTCGGGGGGTTCTGTGGCGGGTACTCCGGGAGTATGGGGTACCAGGCCCATTGATATGGGCTGTTAGGTCCCTGTACGACCGGTGTCAGAGCTTGGTCCGCATTGCCGGCAGTAAGTCAGGCTCGTTTCCGGTGAGAGTTGGACTCCGCCAAGGTTGCCCTTTGTCACCGATTCTGTTTATAACTTTTATGGACAGAATTTCTAGGCGCAGCCAAGGTGTTGAGAGGATCCGTTTTGGTGGCCTTAGAATCGCTTCTCTGTTTTTTGCAGATGATGTGGTCCTATTGGCTTCATCAGCTCGTGATCTACAGCTTTCGCTGGAGCGGTTTGCAGCTGAATGTGATGCGGCCGGGATGAGGATCAGTTCCTCCAAATCCGAGGCCATGGTCTTGAGCCGGAAAAGGGTAGCGTGCCCTCTCCGGGTCGGGGAGGAGGTCCTTACCCAAGTGGAGGAGTTTAAGTATCTCGGGATCTTGTTCACGAATGAGGGAAAACTGGAGCGTGAGATCGATAGGCGGATAGGTGCAGCGTCCGCAGTGAAGCGGGCGCTGTACCGGTCTGTCGTGGTGAAGAGAGAGCTGAGTCAAAAGGCAAAGCTCTCAATTTACCGATCGATCTACGTTCCCACCCTCATCTATGGTCATGAGCTTTGGGTTATGACCGAAAGAACAAGATCTCGGATACAAGCGGCTGAAATGAGTTTTCTCCGCAGGGTGGCTGGACTCTCCCTTAGAGATAGGGTGAGAAGCTCAGTCATCCGGGAGGGACTCGGAGTAGAGCCGCTGCTTCTCCACATCGAGAGGAGCCAGTTGAGGTGGCTCGGGCATCTGGTTAGGATGCCTCCTGGACGCCTCCCTGGTGAGGTGTTCCGGGCATGTCCCACCGGGAGGAGACCCAGAGGAAGACCCAGGATACGCTGGAGGGACTATGTTTCTCGGCTGGCCTGGGAACGCCTTGGGATTCCCCCAGAGGAGCTGCTCCAAGTGGCTGGGGAGAGGGAAGTCTGGGCCTCCCTACTTAGGCTGCTACCCCCGCGACCCGACCCCGGATAAGCGGAAGAAAATGGATGGATGGATGGATGGAATTGAATTGAAAAGGGTAGCTAAAAATAGTACAATTATAGCTAAAAGCCTAAAGTAGTTGAAGATTAGCTAACAACAGCACAAGATGACAAAAACAAAGCCAGTAGCTGAAGCAGATTAGCCTAACCTGCTGCACATCCTTACCAGCCTGATCCCTCTGTCTTGCCAATCGGTACAAGTCCTTCTCGCCCTCTTTAGTGTCCAGTCTCCCATATAACTCATTGTACGCCCTCTGCTTTGCCTTAGCTACTTCCCTCTTTGCTCTATGTCCCATCTCCTTATATTCCTGTCTCCTCTCTTCAGTCCTCTCACAGTCATATTTCTTCTTGGCTAATCTCTTTCTTTGAATGGCGTCCTGCACTTCACTATTCCACCACCAGGTTTCCTTATCATCCATTCTCTGTCCAGATGACACACCAAGTACCTTCCTACCTGTCTCTCTAATTACTGTTGCTGTAGTAGCCCAGTCACTTGGAAGCTCTTTCTTACCACCCAGAGCCTTTAACAGCTCTCTCTGAATTTCTCACAACATTCTTCCTTCTTCATCTTCCACCATTTGGTCTTCTTCTCTGATTTTACTCTTTTTCTCTTCTTCACAACAACAGTCATTCTACACACAACCATCCGATGCTGTCTGGCCACGCTCTCCCCTGCTACAACCTTACAGTCTCCAATCTCCCTCAGGTTTCCTCTTCTACACAGAATGTAGTCGACCTGTGTACTCCTTCCTCCACTCTTATAGGTCACTCTATGTTCCTCCCTCTTTTGGAAATAGGTATTGACTATAGCCATTTCCATTCTCTTGGCAAAATCCACCACCATCTGTCCTTCCTGGTTTCTTTCCTTGACACCAAACCTACCCATCACTTCCTCATCCCCTCTGTTTCCTTCACCAACATGTCCATTCAGGTCTGCTCCAATCACCACTCTTTCCTCCCTGGGAATACTCTCTATCACTTCATCCAAATCTTTCCAAAATGTATCTTTCTCCTCCCCATCACATCCAACCTGTGGAGCATAACCACTGACTATGTTTAGCATCAGACCTTCTACTTCTACCTTTAGACACATCACCCTATCTGACACTCTCTTCACCTCTACTACATTCTTTGCCAACTCCTCCTTCAGGACCACCCCTACTCCATTTCTCTTTCTATCCACACCATGGTAAAACAGTTTGAACCCTGCTCCAATGCTGCGAGCCTTGCTGCCCTTCCACTTGGTCTCTTGGACACATAAAACATCTACCTTTCTTCTCTGCATCATGTCAGCCAGCTCTCTACCTTTGTCTGTCATTGTCCTCACATTTAGAGTTGCAACCCTCAGTCCTACATTCTTCACTTTCCTTTTCTCCTCTGTCTCCTGACACGTTTTCCTCCTCGTGGTCTTCGACTAACAGTAGCACAATTTCTGCCGGCACCCTGTTTGTCAACAGCACCGGTGTCGTTGTTAACCCGGGCCTCGACTGATCCGGTATGGTTTCACTTTGATGAACTCGCATTATGGTTTTGGCAAAAGTGTTTTACATCGGATGCCCTTCCTGTCACAACCCTCACCATTTACCCGGGCTTGGGACCGGCACAAGAGATACACTGGCTTTTCAATCAATCAATCAATCAATCAATCACCTTTATTTAACCAGGTAGAGCCCATTGAGATCGAGATCTCTTTTACAAGGGTGACCTGGTCAAGTGGTCAGCAGCACACGTCACATTGGCAATAGGCATTTGCACTTATCAAAAAGAAAATAAAGAAAACTACAATCACAGTAAACAGATGTTGACAGTTCAAAACCAACAGGATATGACAGATTTCTATATACATTATATACAAAACAAGCAGACAAAAAAAACCAACAATGACATGTATATTGGATAAGTAGTGGTTAGAAACATCTGCAATGGTCAAGTTTCTTGATGACATTTTCTACTACGGTTGACATAAAGGATCCAGGAGAGATGAATGTTGATAGTTTCAGATCTTTCTGTAAGTGCTCTCTAGTGGCTGGTTTAACACATTACTATTACATAATTATGTAAAACATTACCATTACATAATGCAGATTAATCACATTACCTATTTTGACGTGTAAAGGAGCCAAGATGGTCTAGTGGCAGGGCTTTTGACTTGGGACCCGAAGGACGCGGGTTCGCGTCCCGGCCACTACCCACCTTGGGGTGTCTATGAGTGCACACCTATTTCTACAGCTCCCCGGGCGCTTTCGGGCTGCTCACTGCACCACCTGGTAGGTGGTTGGGTTAAATGCAGAGACGAATTTCGTCTGTGTATGGGTTAACATATGCAGATGACAGGAAAAGACATTATTATTATTATTATTATTATTATTATTATAAAGGCCTCTATCCTGCCGAGGGTTACCTGGTTATTCTCCAGATCCACCTTCCAGTCTAGTGGGGGCAGTAATGCACTTAAATTAGTTTGCCAATCGCCAATAAAATCAAAAGAAGAAGAAGACTCTTACTGATGAAGCCCGTTTCTATAAAAAAAGAAACTGTCCAGATGAGCCGACTGAGAATTTCTGGATTTGGTACATGGATGATTGAGCATGAACTTTGTTAAGAAAAAATAGTTATATGTTTTGATCACATATGACACTTAATGAGACATTTGAGTTAACATTTATAAATTAATGTTTGGAACAAAATGACCTGTAAACCTTGCTGAGTATGAAAACCTGGAAAACTGTTTGGTTTGAGACAGTAAACATTTTCTTCAACATTTTATGAAAACCTGCACATTTACATTTCAAGCTTTCAAAGTTAAGCATAGTGATTACCTGTGATTAATCACAGCCCCAGAATGTGATTATCTGATTAAAATTTTTAATCGATTGACAACACTAGTTTCAACATAACGTGCAGACAAACCAGCAAAGTCTAACGTGTTCTGTGCTGATCTGTCGGCAGTTTGCAAAGACCTACCAGGCGACCTCCTGTTTCTAATCGACAGCTCGGGGAGCATTTATCCTGAAGACTACGACAAAATGAAAGCATTCATGAAATCTGTCATCAGCACGGCCTTCATCGGGAAGAACGAGGTTCACGTTGGCGTCATGCAGTTCAGCACAGAGCCGCAGCTTGAGTTCACCCTCAGCCGCTACTTCACCAAAGGTGACATGCTGGCAGCCATCGACAGCATGCAGCAGATGGGTGGAGGAACACTGACGGGCCAAGCAATCACTGAGGTGTCTCAGTACTTCGATCTAGCCAGAGGAGGACGTCCAGATCTGCGGCAGAGACTTATAATCATTACTGATGGTGAGGCCCAAGACGCAGTCAAAGGTCCTGCTGAGGAGCTGAGGGCCAAAGGAGTTCAGGTCTACGCCATTGGAGTGCTGGAGGCAAACAACACCCAGCTGCTGGAGATCAGTGGATCCCAAGATAGGGTGTACTCTGAGAGGGACTTTGACGCTTTGAAGGACCTGGAAAGACAGGTGTCCTTGGAGCTGTGCGATCCAGGGAGAGGTGAGAAAGTAATCTTTCTTTTTATTTATCTTCAAGCACCACCCTGTAGAAGTTGTAATGTTGAAGGACCCGTCACAGTCTGAAGGTGGAGGAGAATCCATTAAGGATTATTTCATCTAACCAGACTTTTATTTTACTTCCAGACTGCAAGAAGACAGAACAAGCGGACATCATCTTCCTGGTGGACGGTTCCACCAGCATAACCCTGCCCAAGTTCAAGAGCATGCAGCTGTTCATGCAGGCCATGGTGAACCAAACCACCGTCGGCAAAAATCTGACCCGCTTCGGAGTCATTCTCTACTCCACCAACCCCAAGTCGGTCTTTACTCTGGACACATACAGCTCTAGGCAGGAGGTGTTCAAAGCTATATCAGACCTCAAGGCCCCGACTGGAGACACCTACACTGGAGAAGCTCTGAAGTACTGTCTTCAGTTCTTTAATGCCAAACACGGAGGTCGGGCAGAGCTTCAGGTGCCTCAGATCCTCATGGTGATCACTGACGGTGAAGCCACCGATCCTCACGATCTGGAGAAGCCATCGTTGGCACTGAGGGACAAAGGAGTGAACGTCTTCAGTGTCGGTGTGGAGGGAGCCAATGTGGCTGAGCTGGAGATTATGGCCGGACAGGACAAATCCAAAGTTTTCTACGTGAACAGCTTTGCTGCTCTGGAAACTCTCTACAAGAACATCTCTCAGGTGCTCTGCAACTACACCAAACCAGGTAAGGAGGTCCCTGAAGGTCCACTTCAGTATCAGTTTGTGAGATGTTTCTGTTTGTCCGCTTCTGATCATGTTTGGTGTTTCCTCAGTGTGTGAGAAGCAGAAGGCCGACCTGGTTTTCCTCCTCGATCAGTCCGGCAGCATCAACGAGTCTGACTACGCCATCATGAAGAATTTCACCATTGAACTGATCAACAGCTTTAATGTAAGTGAGGACATGGTGCGCGTTGGACTCGCTCAGTTCAGCAGCGACTTTCAGGATGAGTTCTACCTGAACAAGTTCTACATGGAGAAGGCGATGTCCCAACACATCCAGAACATGCAGCAGCAAGGTGGCGGCACCAAAATTGGAGATGCCTTGTACGCCATCAAGAAATATTTTGAGGCCTCGCACGGCAGCCGCAGATCAGAAGGAGTCTCCCAGAATCTGATTCTGATCACTGACGGAGATTCTCAGGATGACGTGGAGGAGGCAGCTGAACTTCTCCGTTCCATGGGGATTGAAATATTTGCCATCGGCATCGGGAACGTTCATGATCTGGAGCTGCTGCAGATCACCGGCGATCCAAGGATGTTGTTCACGGTGAAGAACTTTAACAGCCTGGAGACAATCAAGCAGAAGGTGGTCGACACCATCTGCAAGTCCAAACCTCCCCGGGAAGAAAGCAGTGAGTGAAGCGTTTCAACGTAAAGCACCTTGTTTCTCTTTGGACATTCTTCAACACAACTGTGTTTTCCTGCAGAATGCTCCATCGACATTGCCATGGGTTTCGACATCTCTCGAAGACGAGCCGCTCCCGGTGAGATGCTCATCAGCGGTCAGAACAAGCTGCAGGCCTTCCTCCCAGAGATCGCCCACTACCTTTCTACAGTGCCACGCCTGTGCTGCACCGACGAACCCGTCAGCACCAACTTAGCATACCGGTTGGTGAGCCGTGACGGGCGTGTCCTGTACGACTACAACTTCGAGAACTACAGCCAGGACGTGGTGAGGAAGGTCATGACCTTGAGCTTAGCCGAGCCCACGTACTTCAACACGGCCCTGCTGAGGTCCTTCCAGGAGAAGTTCATCTCTGAGTCCAATGCAGGCGTGAAGGTGAGACCCATTCTACGTTTGTAAAGATCTTCATGTTCTGTGACATGGAGGCTTACCGTAGCGCTCAACAAAACTCCTTCACTTCTTCCTGAACAGAAGAACCAGAACCACAAGGAACCTAGAACCCAGAAGCACTGTCTTTAAATGATTCAACATATAATGTCCTGACTGTCTCATTTTCTCACGTAAAAAACATCAATCCATTATCTTTAAAAGGAGCCAAGATGGTGTAGTGGCAGGGCTTCCGACTTGGGACCCGAAGGACGCGGGTTTGCGCCCCGGCCACAACACACCTTGGGGTGTCTATGAGTGCACACCTAATTATCCAGCTCCCCGGGCGCTTTCTGGCTGCTCACTGCACCACCTGGTGGTGGTTGGGTTAAATGCAGAGACAAATTTCGTCTGTGTATGGGAAACATACACAGATGACAGAAAAAGACATTATTACTGTATTATTATTATTATTATTTACCTGCTTCTTCCTTTTCGAGTTGTGGGGTCACTGGTGCCCATGTCCAGCCATCACTGTGCAACAGGAAGGGGGAACACCCTGAACAGGTCTCCAGTCCATCACAGGGATACATAGAGAAAAACGAGACAAACAGCCATTCGCTGTCTCTCAACTAGAGACAATTCAGAGTTACCATCAGGCTAACATAAATGTGTTTGGTCTGTGGGAGGAAACTGGAGAAAACCCACGTAGCACGGAGAGAACAAGCAAACTGCACCCAGAAAGATCCCTGGACCGGGATTTGAACTGGCAAACTGCTCACTGAGAGGCAGCAGCTCTACCAACTGCACCACCATACTGTCCCATATAAAACATTATAATCTTAATGTTTTTACTTACTTATAAAAATTATGATCTTAAATATATATATATATATACTTATAAAAATTATAATCTTAATGTTTTTACTTACTTATAAAACATTATGATCTTAATGTTTT